>JASJFT010000147.1:88143-109931 GCA_030770425.1 Darksidea phi
TCCAGTTAGTTAGGGTTCAGATGGCATGAAGATTGGACTTGCCGAGAAAGACTAATTCTGCTAGTCGAGGGGCTCTCTCTTCGTATGGCTGTCGTGATGGCTGAAATGTGGAGTGAGACGAGCAATAAACGCGCCTGTCACAGTGAGGGCTCAGGATGAATCACTGTGAGGAAATAGAAGTGAAGACTGCGTCGAAACGTCGCGTATGATAACGTAAGCGCCAACGAAAATTACGCTTGAAAACAAAGAATAGGGAGTTGTTGTGACGGTCCGGAGCTAGCTCAGAGCGAAGGCTGCTAAGGCTCTAAGCGGGCACGACTAGGACGAAAAAGCGTTGGCGGCGGCGGCTTTGGTGGGTCTGATCGGCTAGAGCGCTGAGGGAATGTCGGGAACGAAGCTGCATTCCCCTGCCACCTGATTGCGATGCTTATCAATTGCAGGTCAATGCTTTCGGAGCCAGGTCGTTTCATCCTTCAGCACCCCATGCTGCAGGTAATGCGAACCCGAGGATGCCGCCAATCACAGGGCGAGCCCCGCACGTCGCCAGCCGTCAATGACGCTGCCCAGGCACACACCGCCATCCGATGGCCAGCAGACGGGGCGAGGCCCAGCTCGTCGCCGCGCAAACGCCGAAGTCTAGCATGGTTGAGTCTAACATGGTTGAGTCTAACATGGTTGAGTCTAACATGGTTCTAGCGTGGTGGAGTCTCGCACAGCCGGTAGCATGGCCCGTGTAGAGTCGAGCAAGGGGGAGTCTAGCACGGCCCGTGTGGAGTCTAGCAAGGGGGAGTCTAGCACGGCCCGCCGCCGACAGCGGGACGAGAACGATCGAAGACGGGCCGGGCACGGACGCGACGACGGCGACCTTGGGGCAGCCAGCTCGTCGTGAAGGCGCTCTATGAAAGCGCGCCGCAAAAGCGTGCCGTAAAGGCGTGCCGTGGAGGCGCACCAGTACATGGGCGCATGTCGTTCATGTCGTGCGAATTCGAAAGCGAACATCGAGCTGCTGATCCACCGAGGGTGCATACTCGACATGCAGAGCGTCGGACCAGTCAGCGTCCAAACGCTCTCCTTGCCGCTGCCTCACAAGGTCGCACCATGGCGGGCGGGAGGGGGTTGGCGCTGGAAAATGCCTCACTCGAATGGCCGCGATGCAGCAGGTCTGGCCACTGCTCCTTGACCTCGCATGCGAATCCGAACTTCTCCATTTCAGCCTGAAGCTGGCCATGGACAATATCCCGCCATTCTCATCGATTCGGCGCAGATGCCCAGGGAGAGGGGGTGCCGTGTGTCAGCCCGCCATTGGTGCGAGGCGCGGTGAACGCCCGTTGATGGTTGCTGGGTCTGGTAGCGAGCCGTGTCTCGCAATGCGCGCAATATCGCCTATCGCTCAATACCGCCTGGCGCTCAATATCCACCCGTGTCGTGGCGAGAAACTCTGGGGGCGAGCCCGCGGAGCCCGGGCCTGACCCGATCCCCGCACGCTTGACATGATCCCCGTACGCTTGACACGATCCCCGTACGCTTGACACGATCCCCGTACGCTTGACCCGATCCCCGTACGCTTGACCCGATCGCCGTACGCTTGACCCGATCGCCGTACGCTTGACCCGATCGCACACGCTTGACCCGATCCCGCACGCTCTGGGGAGCTAAGCAAGTGCTTCGTCGCGTCTTCTCTGGCCTCGTGCGCTCTGTTCTCGTCGCATGCATTCTTTCTCATATCATTGTGCTACCCACCACCTCCTTTACCCGGCCCAACAATTTCCAATCCCTGTGTATGTACGCACCACCGACAATCGCAGGCCGATTGCTTCTGCCGTGGGCGGAATGCTTTGCTGTATTCAGGCCGATTGCTTCTGCAGTGGTCGGAATGCTTTGCTGTATTCAGGACCGATTGCTTCTGCCGTGGTCGGAATGCTTTGCTGTATTCAGGACATGGTGGCGTCAACGCAGAATTGCCGGCCTGCGCCTGGTCAGCGCTCGCGCTCTCAAGCACGTCGTACCGACCTCAACAATCTTCAACAATCCTTCTCATCTGCAGTGCACATACTGTGTCGTACTGAAATATTGGAATGCTAGCCGAGTTAGGGGGCGGGTGGATGTAAAGTGTTCGACTTGTGCCGTGATAGGTGCGATTCTTAGGCGCCCCACACGATGCTGATGCACGTCGCACCCACCTCAAAGATCTTCAACAACCTTTCACATCTGCAGTGCACATACTGTGTCGTACTGCATCAAACGGTTCAGTCGTGGAATATTGGAATACTAGCCGAGTTAGGGGGCGATACATGCTCATCTCTCTCACGCACCCACATTGACAGCGCCGTCTTCTCGAGAGCGCATGACGTGTAACCGCGTAAAAGCACGGCAGATGCGAAATGAGAGGGGGCGAGATGGGTGCCGGGTCGGTTGATACTAAACCTATGTGTCATTGCTTGCATCCGAAGACGGCGTAGGGTAGGAAGATATCTTGGCTGTTTTCAGGGAGGGCGGGCTCCCCCCCCATAGTCTTGTAGAATCGAGGGCGAGCTTCCCCCTCCCCATGGTCTTGTAGAGTCGGGGGCGAGCTTCCTCCCATTACTGTTGTGGATTATGTAATCTTATCCCGCAACTCTCTGCCATGATGAAGAATGTGCCATAATAAAGAATAGAGCGACGTCGCAGGCCTTGTAAGCATCATGTGTAGTGTACCGTGTGATGGGATCTCAATCCGACCAGTACATCAGCCCAACGTTAGACTTGTGATTCTGCCATGTCAGCACAAGGCACCTGGGATGTCATCTCCAAGTCGTCGGAACATCAGCCCAACGTTAGACTTGTGATTCTGCCATGTCAGCACAAGGCACCTGGGATGTCATCTCCAAGTCGTCGGAACATCAGCCCAACGTTAGACTTGTGATTCTGCCATGTCAGCACAAGGCACCTGAGATGTCATCTTCAAGTCGTCAGAACTCATCAAGTCGTCGTCAAGTCGTCAAGAACATCAAAACCATCAAAAACATCACGGCAGCGAGGAACACATTGCTATAACGATACCAAATATTCTGTGTTTAAGCTACCTATTCCTATTACCTTTGACCGTTGTTTGTGCCCGCATGCCGATATCCGAAAGAGAAGCCGTGCCGTACCGTACCCATTTGTTTATCCATCTATCCATCCATCCATTCATCCATCCATATTTCTCCAAACAAATGTGTGCGTGCGCGTGTGTGTGTGCGTGCGCGTGTGTGTGTGCGTGCGCGTGTGTGCGTGTGCGAAAAAAAAAAAAAAAGGAAAAAGAAAAAAGGAAAAAGTCATACAAGTCATACAAGTCATTCCAAACCCAAGGCACCCACCCCCGGCGGCAAAGGGTCAAAGGGTCGGTCGGTTCCAAAAGCCAGTCCAAAAGCCCACCTATTCTCTGCTCGTTCGAATGGGAAGGTCGGGCAGCAAGTCCCAGGTACTATAACTCGCCGGCGTGGTATGTGCAAACCTCGGAGTCGGCGGTGGAGGAGGCGGTGGTGGGAGAGAGTCGGTGCTCTCATTGAGCGCGAGTGAGGCCAAAAGGGTGGCGGGGGGTGACGGAGTCGGCGGTGGAGGAGGCGGTGGAGAGAATGAGTACGTGCTCTCATTGAGCGCGGGTGAGGCCAAAAGGGTGGCGGAGGGTGACGACGTCCACGTCTCCATCGGCGGTGGAGAGAATGAGTACGTGCTCTCATTGAGCGCGGGTGAGGCCAAAAGGGTGGCGGGGGGTGACGACGTCCACGTCTCCGTCGGCGGTGGAGAAATCGAATAGGTGCTCTCGTTGAGCGCGGGTGAGGCCAAAAGGGTGGCGGAGGGTGACGACGTCCACGTCTCCATCGGCGACTGTAGCCACCACGCCTCCGTCAGCGGCTGTGGCCACCACACCTGCCGCTGCTCCCTCTCCATCGAGGGAGCTTCCAGAAGAGGAGCCTCCGGAAGAGGCTCCAGAAGAGGAGCCTCCGGAAGTGTCTCCAGAAGAGGAGCCTCCGGAAGTGTCTCCAGAAGAGGAGCCTCCGGAAATGTCTCCATCGAAACATTGTCCGGAACGAGAAACCAATCCTCAGAGCATAAGCTGCATTCCGGGAGTGGGCAAATGATGGGATTAACAAGGGGGGACGGCGTATACAGAGGGTCGGTCGTCGAGTTTTGGGTGGAGTGGGCCAGGAGTGGTTGCGGATATTTTTCTTCCATGGCTTGCGAAACTCGCTGACAGGGCTTGCAAACGCCCCTCTTCATCCCCCGGCAACGGACTCGAACGCGGCATTTGCGGCAGGTCTGTCACCACGTAGAAGTTAGTCTTTCTGCGTAAATAATAAATGGTTTGGGAAGCTGGTGACTAGATGTTACTTACCTTCATAGGTCGTCGCCTGGGGGACGGTATTACCGCCTCCGGATCAAAAATCTGAAGCATTTTCGCCTCAGAATCGGCGCTGTATTCGTCGTCAAACTGTTCTTGCGAGTTGGAATTTATGAATAGGAACTGGAAGGGCGCCATATCGATGTGTTGTGGGGGAGAGAAGGGGGCTTGGGTGCAGGCTTGCGAATAGGGGAAGAAGGTATGGTCAAAGATGTTGGAAAGTGATGGTGAAGAGTGAAGTGGCAAGGTACTAGAACGAGGGATCGGAGCTACTCTATATATCCCATTCTCCACCCTGCTTTTCGAGGGCTTGAAACTACCATGTGACACAAATAGAATAGAATTTTCGCTAGACCAGATGGCTTGGACCTGAAAGCGGGGGGCGGGTGGGGAAAGCAGCGCCAGTGCCGCTCTCACTCACTCGCTCTGCATGGTCGGACCAGATGGCTTGGACTTGAAACCGGGTGGCGGGCGGGGAAACTAGCACCAGTGCCGCTTTCGCCGGCTCGCTCTGCATGGTCGGCCGTCCTTGCAGAAAGTATTAGTGTCGCTGTGTTACTGTGTTACAGTACTACGGCGCGTCCGGAGAGGTAAGGAGCGGACCAAGTCTCCGATAGACCCGGATATCAGTGGGGAAAACGAAAAAAGAAGCAAACAACCGGCCCTGCAGTTATAGCGTTTTTCCCAAACTCCGTACGTAGCTAGCTAGTCGTAATAAATTTTTCCCCCCAAAGCTGAGGCTTACCAACTCGGTTGAATCATCCGTACGTCACCACAAGATCTAGCGGGTTAGACTCCTCTAAAAGTCGCCACTAATACTTGAAGCGACTCCTGATAATTTGTAATTCTATATTGAATAACTGTATGCACCTATTCTATTCGAAGAATGTGCCGTTGAACGGCGCGTTCGTGATATGTCCACGGTCCGTCCGTGGGTTTGGAAGGATTTCACTTTCGCACTCAGGCCATGAACATGTCACCTAGGGAACCCTATCATACATAGGACTCCATTCACACTGCTTGAGCACGGGCCTCTGCGCTCTGCCCTCCTCTATGAATAGACTAGCTAGCTGTGGTGCTGCCATTTAGACACGCCCGGAAGTGAAATGATGGCGCCTTGGCCAAACGACAAGTAGGTAGCAAATATGAAGAGAAGAGTAGATAATAAAGAAGATCCTATACAATAATATAGCACCTAAATTATCGGACGGTACGCGGGTGGGGCTTCTAACTTCACGCAGGCAGATGTACGGTACTGCTACTAAGGTACCAGATATATTCATGAATTGTAAACGACTAGCTCGGGTCTAAGGAGCTCCAAAAGAGGGCAAGAAAGAGACACAATTTTGGGGACTGAGAAATAGGTAAAGAGACTCAATATCGTCGGCACCAGCACCGGCACTGGCACACCCCGCTTTTGTTCGCCCCCCAGAGAGATTCCCATGTTACCTGCAACCAATAGAAAAGCGGTACCAAATAACCCCTATACAAACTGTCCAGCGTATCAATACTGAAGGATGGCCCAAGAAAACCGACCTTCACCCCACAACTCATAGCGATCTTCGAGCACCACCATGTGCGGACGAACACCTCGTACCAGTCCAGACCGTCGACGGACTATATGTACCTTCATACCCAAATACACACGTCCTACACGTCCTACGAAAGAGAAGGACGGAAGCGTGTCGCTTCGGGTCGTCTCAATTCTGGTTAGGCGGCACCCCGTAGAAATATCGGCGATGACAGCGAAGAGCATCAGACGTCGAATACAGTTTTCCGCAATCATAACATAGAAAGCTAGTGATTGCATTTGCCGTTCGACACGCTTCGGACAGTTGATAGCGCGTTAAGATATCAAGAACGTATTGGACCGACACCGTCGCGCCACATATGTGGCATGTCATGGTGAACGTCGCGTCACATATGTCGCATGTTACGGTAAACGTCGTTCCTCCCTGGTTCGAGGCTGCGGGTGATGTAGAACCTGACGCCGCAGGGATTGTCGTGGTAGCGGGAGCGGATGCTAAGGGTGGTGGACTACCCAGGCTACCATGCAGTCTAGCCTTGATCAGCTACAGCAGCTACGCAACATCAAACATAGTCTTACGGTTGGTCGAGGCCTTGGTTCGTAGGGCCTGGTACTGCGGCCGCAAGCCCTCCATCACTCTCTTGAGAATTCAAGGCCACTTGGTTCGAATTGATGCAATCTCCGTCGTGTTCCGCTACGTCATGGTGCAGTGGCCTCGTTTCTTGAAGAGGCATAACGAATTGGATTTTCGCCCACCTCTCGTCGATACTCTCCTGCGTAAAAGTGTTGCTAAAAGTGTTGCCAGGACACCTCCTGGCAATTTCGCCGATAATATTTTCATTAGTCGCTCCTCTTAACTTTTCGCGAATTAATATTGCCTGGGACTTTTTGTTCCACATAGGTTGAAGATCGGGTCCAGGATAGAGAGGGCGCTTCGGTTGGAGGTATATGAAAGGGTCAGGTTCCTTGAGAAGTACAGGCTCGATTAGAAGGTTGTGCGCCATGTTGCATGCGCAAGCTCGTCAAGAGAGTGAAACATTCAGGAAATGTTTGACGTATAGATATGGCGAGGAAGGTTTTGACGGTTGTGACGGTGGGATGTGGTAAGGAGCAGTGTCGAGCTGCCGTGGGGATATTGCGATGGACCGACAAGGCGTGTCGAAATGGCGAGAATGGACGGTGGCGAAACGACGAGGACGGAAGGTGGCGAGCTTGATGGGTATAGCGAGAAGCCGTGTCGAGTTGCGGTGCGGGGTGCTACGGCTGGGAGATTGCGACGGGGCTTTGACAAGACCCTAACGGCGGATGGTGGCGGATTCAATGGGGTACGGCAGCTTATATAGAACAGAATAAGGCTTGGTGGCCGGGGGTAGTCATGTGACCCAATCTGGTTGGGGAGCGAGGTATCATCGGGTCCGCTGAAGTGGAATATGCAGGAACCCTACCCAAAAGAGTGAGATGCATCAGCTCACCCGACCACCACACTCAAACCTCGCTTTCTTTTCCAGCTTACCCCCCCACACCGAAGCTCAAACCACCGAGGGAGCATGTTAACGCCATTTGGGAGAAGCAAAAGCGACTCTTGCCTCGGAGGCTTTTGAGTGTTAGCGCTTCGCAACGGCAACCATCCGCGGGGTCCCACTGCGGCGCTAAATCCGGGAGTCAACTACCTAGGTATGAAATGCCATCTTCTTCCCCCAAAACATGCTTATCGCCTCTAGGACAAACTTGTGTGTCCTGGCTGCAGCGGTTCGGCTGCCCCTTCCTGCTAGAGGGGCGAGATAGATATCTGCGTGGTGGACGCCGCCCAGCCGCCCATCATCATTGATGACAGACTAGGTACTTCTTCCAGTACGCATTCCTTAGCTGTGTCTGTACAGCGTCTTTACTCACTTTTATAAGCGTTTAGTGTGTTGTCTGGTGTTATTACTGTTTACACATGGATTTGCAAGCCTTTCCTCTCCCTGTGATGGCTGCGCTCCCCAAGTCCATCCGCCAACCAATGCGCATCTTCCACCAGCCGCCGAACCGCACCTTTCCACCGCATCGTACGCCCTTTGTGCATAGATGGCTCGAATTCATATATCGCGCCATCCATGTTACAGCTAGGCTGCAACCCCCGATGAATTGAGCGCTTCGTCTGTGTTGCCGGGATGACGAGTCTACTTTAACATCAGGCTACCAACATCATGAGCTGCAACTACCTCCTTTTCGCACACGCAGAGGTAGCAACATGCCCAACCACACCATCGGTTCAAGCCACATGGCGGGATACACGCTTCAACCTTTTCGTGCATGATTTTTCAGGACGCCTCTTCTACGGAATCCCTTCCATCTCTATGGCACCACCTCTGAACATGGCCGTTTCTTCCCCGGAGCAAAGTCTGTTGCCTCCTGGTGCCCTTTCTGGTCATCCAGTGCCTCCCGGCTCTCCCAATCCGCACCATGGTCGGTACAAGACGCGCTGCGCGCTAGGAGCCACCTATCCCCCTCGCGAACAAGCCGCACGTGTTGCTGCTCGTCGGCCTCCAGCGAGGACGTGCGGCCTGGTGGGCCACCCAGGTCGTGGTGCAGCGCCGGGTCGAGGCAGCGCATCGTGGGGACGGCGTTCGACTTCCACAACGGCGGCTTGGTCACGGCGCGCCCGCCCTGCCCCCTACCACCGCCGCCGGTACTGCCGAGCACGACGACGGCGAGGAAGAAGAGCGCGCTGGCGGCCGAGAAGACCACGGGCGCCGCGAGGAAGGGCCAGTCTACCCGCACGACGGTATGCTGCATCCACGAGACCCCGTAGGCGCTGTTCGAGCTTTCGTCGTTTGTGTGAGTAGTCCGGACGAAGTTGGTCATGCTGGTCGCAATGTTGCCAAGGAGGTTGTTAAGCGCGACGACTATTTGGCTTGTAGTATAGTTCTGCTCGAGGGGCCGAAGGTCGTTGTACAAGGTGGTGAATTTGCGAGTCACGTCGTTGTCCACCAGTAGATCGCTTTCCAAGTAGGCAGTGCCTGTGCGCGAGAGGGTCAACGCTAGGTAGCGCTGTAGCGTCGCGTGCGTGATAGAGTCAATAGTAAATTCATTTTGGCCGCGGCCGTCCGGGCTGCCTGTGATATAAGCGTCTGACGGCGGCTTAAAGGCCATGAATGGCTGTGGCTGCCGCGTGGTGACGGCCGTTCCGTGGGTATGCACCAGTCGATCACGAACTCGGTAGCGCTCCAGTCGTGCGTGCCCTGCCCGAATTGGAACACGTAGAAGTCGCCAACTGGCAGGACGTGGTCCGCAAAGGCAGTTGATGTGAAGTTGAGCGGCATTTGATCCTGTTCTTCCTTGATTTTGGTCGCGGCCGAGGTTAACTTGAATATACTTCCGTTGGTGCAAATATCGTGGGAAAGACAGACACCCCACTTATGCTCGCTAACATGCCGAGTTACATCGGCAGCCGATGCGCAGAAAGCCAGAGACTGATAGTCGTCAAAGGTGCAATTGCCGCTGGGGCGGGTTGGATAGATATCTTTGATAGTTGTGTGGAAGTCTGTAAAGATGCCGTTGAGGATGGCACCCTTCATGCCCGGCGATATGACGTTGTTCCTATAAGGCATTCGTATCTAGTATTGATGTCTATCATCTATCCAATATCTCATGGCGGGGACGATGGCACGTTCGCCCTTCGCTTCGACGCGAACGGAGGGATACGAGAGCGACTGCTGCGCGAGTGGTCCAATCGCAGTGTGTGCGATGATGAAGAGTGCGCCGAACGAGGCCGTCGGCGTCAGACGAAGCTTGCAAAGCAACAGTAGGCTGCCTATAAGGCCTCTACTGGCGTGGTTATACGTCTCCATGTCTCCCAGCGGACGCGACGTGCTGGCGTACCAGTGCTACTTCAGCTGGCTGATGCACTCCTGTACCACCGACAGCGCCGTTGCCACCGATAGAGTAACTAGTAGCGCGACGAGCGTGCCCAAGTGATGCCTCCTTGGAAGGAGGTCGCAAACGGCGGCACCGGTTGCTCGGCGTACAGGCGGAGGATGCCATATAGTGCGGCGACAAGGCTGCAGTTAAAGAGCACGGTGAGGAGCTTACCCAACCACCAGTCATTGAACCATCTTGCCAAAAGTGTCGGCCGCTGCCGACTCTCAGAATCATGAGGTTCCTCATCGTGCATCAATGGTGAGTCTGCCATGATCCACTTCGTGCATGGGTTGCTCGAGAGTACAGGTACAAAAGCCAGCAGAAGACGATCTTTGCCATGTAATCAAATCCGTCTTAGAAGACGTGAAAAGTACCATCGCTCTGGGGGGCTTGTCCAGGACTTATGAAAAACGCAGTCGTAAACTGGGGCCGGCTCTTCGTCCTACTTCGGAGATGCCATCACCTCACCCCCATTGAAGGACTACCATGCACCTCAATGTACACCCAATATTCCAATTTACCCCCCAGCGCTTAGCTCTTCTGCTTTTAAGGCAGCAAGGCAGCGAGGCAGTGAGGGAATGAGGGAGCAAGGTGTGGGGGCTAGAATCTAAAGATAGATGCGCAGCGTATACACGCGCGCTTTGGTATAAAGAAATAGACAAAGGAGAGTTCTGATGTGCCTACCTACTATGACATGTGGTAATAAATTCATAGATAGCTTTATTATACACTTGATATAAACATTGCACTAGTTAGGCGAACGGATCGGGCCGAGAAGCTCGCAACGATGATGGCGGTAAGTATGTAGCGTAGGCTCGGACAAGGCAGTCTTACCCACGTCAGCCGCAGAATTTCGCCATGTACTACGCCCAATCATATCTCTATTTCAGACATGTGGAGTGAGGCAAATCGGCGTGCATGTGGGACATTGCACTCGCATATGTTGCATGTGCACAGCCGCGGGTGGAGGCGGAGTGACTGACCTGGCGTAGGAAATGTGGCTTGGCCAAGGGCGATCCGCACTACCGCACGTAGCATCAATAACATCAATATAGGATGGGAGAGTTGACTTCAATTAGATATTGCATTATGCAGGTCCCGATTGCAGACCCACCCGCTCTTTTCCAGCTTGCGCACATGCAAATCGGCCATGCCACATCCGACGTGTGTGGATATCCGTGGCCATGACGCGAACAAATAGACTTTTAGGTGCATGGAAAGAAGGGGAGTTCGAAAGGGGATATCGTAAGAAAGCGCCAGAACGGGATGCTGGAAGTCGTCAGTTGGTGTAAGAGATGTGGATTGGTTTAGGCAGAAGGCCTTGCCTATATAGTAACTAGCGCTAGCACAGACCCCAAACAGTGGCCTATCGCAGGACCCGCCAAGGATACTGTGCATCAGCGAAGAGACTTCGTTAGGCTCTTCGCATCTCGAAGCCCGTTCCGAGCCTACACGCCTACCGATTCTCCGCTCCCAGTCCCGATGCTAGTAACGCTCGTAATTGGGATCCCTCGACTGCAGCGTGACGAGATGCTTGTAAAAGTCCGCCTTCCAGTCGACGCACTCGAGGTACTCCCACCAGAGGCGCAGACCAGGCGGTTCATCCGCATCAGGCTGTCATGGTCAGCAAAACTCCCACCCCTCGGCTTGCACAACTCACCGTATTGAACGCCTGCAGAATATCCTCCTTCTCGAGCATCTCCATGTTCGCGCGCGACTCCTTGTCCCACCGCTCGAGCGCTTTGACATACTTGTCCATGTCCTCGCGTACCTTATCCTCGATAGCGCCCGCATCTTCCGACTGGACGGAGCCGCCCTCCTCAACGGGGACGCCGAACAGGCGGTTTGGGTACTCGGGCTTCGGGAATAAGTGCTTGCGCAGCGCCTCGGAGAGCCATTCGGGGCGACCGACGGACGAGAGCTCCTCGGCCCAGTACGTGCGCAAGCTCGTGGGGATGCACTGCAGCATGCGGTCGTAGTCGAGCTTGTCGGACCAGCGTGTCTGCGAGTAGTGGCCAAAGTACGTGTAGCGGAGGTTGCCTTTGGCATCCTTGCGCATGACGAAGAGGGGGACGTTGTCCGCGGTGCTGGGGAAGTCGTCGGGCAACCGGTAGTGGTTTTCGGGGGGCTCGTTGAAGAAGGGGACGAGCTTGGCACCGTGCTCGCCAGGTCGCGAGGGAAGGAAGGGTTCGAACTTTTCTTCCAGCGTGTAGTATGAGCGGTTGGCGAGCATGCAGTGGCCAGGGCCAATGGGGATGAAGTTGAAGCCCGGGGACCAGCTGAAGCCGCCGAATGTGGTGCCGAGGAAGTCCGCGTGGAAGGTGGTCATTTTTTCGGGGGGTGGGATCTTGTCGAGGATGTTGGACGCAAGGGCTGGGAGCGTGGTGAGATAGTGAGGCTTCCAGTTCTCCGTTGCGGTCGGGCTGAGGGTGATGGCCGTGACGGAGGAAACGGACAAATCGGTGTCATGCTTGACAGAGGGAGACGCGGGGGACGTGGGCCCATATGTCTCTGTGGCGGCAGCAACCGTCGGTTCATTGGCGACGCCGTTGGCGGCCTGCGATTTGTTCGTTGCGGCCTCGTCGCTGGAAGTGGACTTCTCGGTACTGTGGCGATGGTTAGTCGGGACGAGCAACAATGGTCGCAAAACACTGACACCAATGGAGTGCCTCCCCACTTGAGGCCCAAGGCGGGCTCCTTGCCTCCGCATTCGCGCAAGGCGGCTTCAACTGAGTTGCCCGAGATAATGCTTGTGACCAACTTGGCCACCAAGGCGTCGATCCTTTTCTTGTTCTCGATCGCCTCCTGGTTCTGAATCAGCCCGACCGCGACATCCTTGGTACCTTTCTCTGGTGTATCAACGGCACCCTGAAGGGACCTGCACAGAGTCTTCAAGCCCTCGAGTTCAGCACGGAGCTCGACTTGTCCACATTCCAACTTCTCGATTCTTGCCTGGATATCAGGCGCCAGATGATTGCCTGATGGTCGGGAGAGACCTGCGGAAGGATTCAACTGTGTGGCTTGGGGAGACGCAGTGCCTGGATCGTTGGGCTGGACCGCTAGCTCGCCCGAGGATATTTGAGAACCGGACATGGGTATTGGTCGATTGTAGTCTGTATCAGACAAACTGGACAAGCGTATGGTGGATGCTGTTGGCGGTAAGGGACAAGTATGCACACAAACGTGGGAGGTGGGTGACCTGTATAGCAGTGCAAAGGGTCGTTGCCGGTGAAAGCAGGTCCGTAGAATCGACGATGAAATCTGCCACGTGCTGTGCAGTTTGGGAAGTCGATTGCTCTGATTCCTACACAAGCTGAGTATCTAGCTATATATGCAGAGAGGGTCCCCAGCACAGGCCACCTATAGACCAGGCTTGATCAAGCATTTCCCTATTTCCTCAGTATCACCGCGTTAACCGTTACTTTTAGGGAATCTCCTCATTAAACGGAGTCCTGAAGCGTTCTGTTGTACAGACAGCCGTGACAAAATCGATCGAAGGTTGTCAAGACAACCCTGCTCCGGCCGCTGCTCGATGTCCCAACACGGTGGGAGATGGAGTCGCCGACAGAGACCACCGTGTGAAGTTGTTCTGAGGTCCAGTGATGTCGGGAGAATCTACTTTCCCTGTATATAAGCTGCAATATATTCGGCAAGTGTTTGCTGGTCTCCAGCAGACTTTGTCATCGCCGGAAGACTACGAGTTGGACCCGGAAAGTTCATTGCACGGTGAAGGAGAACGGCAACCGTGATGAGGGGGGTTATCACATGCACCCGATAGCGTCCCGCCTGTTCTTGGCACCCTCTGCCTATATAAACCCGTCCGCCCCCGTCCCCAATTCTGCTCCCCATCCAAGTGCTCGGTACGTTCTCAACCCACTACCCTTTCAGTGGCAGTACACAGCTAACTCGCGCAGGGCTTTACGCTTACCAGTGAAGATTCGTCTGAGGTAGCGTTTTTGCTAGTTGAAAACTACAACTATGACCGCTCTTGTTGGTCTTCGGATCGGCAAGGAATTTTTGGAACCCTTTTTGTTGCTTTTCATTGAGCGTTGTGGCGAGAGCTGCACGGTTGAGGAAGAGTGGATGGAGTTGAGACGCGGGGGCCTTGAGGCGTAGCTGGGGTGTAAAACAGGAACCAGTAATGACGCGTAGGTGAATTGGCTAAGCCAGGAGTAACTTGACGTTACTGGTTTCTGGATCGCGGGCACGCGGCCGTCTTCTACACAAACCCGCTGCTCCTTTGCGCTGCTTCTAGCACCCTCTGCACAAACCACGCCCTAAGCCCTCCTGTACAGACATTATGCATTGGATCAACTCAATGCACGAGCCACGGATCAACCCACCATCGAATATGGTTAGCGTCACGTGTGGACTATGACCGTCGCTATAACGCGCATATCAACGGCGCATTGGCTCCCAGCCCAAGAAGCTTCACGAGCGGGGCAGCAAAGGATTTCAGTGGCGCAGCCGCAATACGGTCATGGCATCATCTGCCCTACACGGATGCTGCGCGACGCCAAAACAATAGATGCACCGCGGCCAGCGGTAAACTGTACACGCCGACGCAACAACTTTCTTGAACAACAAACAATTGAGTCCTCCCTCCACTCTCGAGTCCGCCATCTCTCGATCAGTCTGATTTGAACCACTTCCTCACCTGCTGCCTTACCTCACGTATGCTCTGAGGCCGGTTCAATCATTCCTTCTGCGTTTCTGATGCTTGCGGGCACGAAGTTGAGCAATACCCATACATCGAACAATGCGACGAGGCGAAGCAGCGAGGCTCAGATTGCACAAATCCTACGGATAATTACAGTTGGGCATGTCGTCTAGGAAGGGCAAGTGTCCAGACTGTGGGTCTGATTAGGACGTGGTCGTATGCGGTGGAGATCTCTCCCGTTTCTGATCGAAATCATGGAAACGAAGCTACTCGATAACGGACGATTGGTCTAGTCTAGGTATAACGTTACAAACCCTGTGGTGTGCTTGTTGCAGACTCCTTTTCTAGAAACTGAGTACATTGTGCTTTGATGTCATCCAACGCCAGCGAGTCACTTTCTAAAAGTCCTTTTACGCCTGTGTGCTTCTCAAGCAGAGACATGACCTCGTGTTCCACCGCCTTAATGGAATAGTAACCGCCGGCCCAACATTTCTGTGTCAATTTGCCGAAGATAAAATCTGCTGCGGTCGAAGGAAATTGATTCATTATAAGTCGTCGAACCCTGATAGGTGCTTCAATATCATGGAAGGGTATGTGCCCATATCGGATGGTGTAAATGCAAGATGCCAGTGAGAATTGCTCACTGAGTGGGCCGGCTAAGGGAGGCTCGTAGTCTTCATTCATCTTGCAAAACGGCTCGCTTGATACTATAAGCTGTTCGCCCCTCTTAACTGTTGCATCGAAATCCCCAAGTCTAACTTCTTCCCTGGTGCCAAGAAATATATTCGCCGGCCGAAGATCCCCATGGGCATAACCAAGATGCTCAATCCAGGCTAGGGCACTAGTGATTTGTTGGATCCACCGCTCTTGCATACTTGGACTAATGGCTAATGTCGAAGATGTCGAAGATCTCTCAATACGAGTCTCAAGAGTCATTTCCTGCCGATGTAGAAAAATACCCTCCGGAACGCAAAGTAGGCCACAGACAATATTGGGATGCCAATGTTCCATCAGGATCTGGTATATCGCCTTTTCGTTTTCTAGCTTCTTGATACTCTCTTTCATTTCTTCTGCTTGCGCCTGCACGGGATTATCGAAGAGAGTTGGACACTTGAAGACAACATTCCGACTGATGGCGAAAACCTGTCCAGCTGAACCTCTAGAGATGAAATTGTCTGCCGAGAGAGAGCGAAACGGCGTCCGTAATCGCGCGGTCATCTTCAGCTATATCTCAGCTGAAAAGCGTTAGCCTTTGCGCAAATCACGTGGTATCATCTTCACTTACTCGATACGAGCTTGGTGTCCGGAGGGGTAGCGAAAGCGAGTTTTGCAGTGCAGTCATGTGTCCAGGATACGCATCGGCAGGGGGTGATGGGTGTTGTCGCGGGAGGTTGTGGATGGAGACGAACAGGGAGGCGTATGACGAGGAATAATCGAGAATTGGGAAGCTTGCTCTTCTCTGTGTTAGCAACACACGGGTATGAAAGCAGCGGATTGGACGAGGAAATACACATTCAGAAATTTTAACTTTCGCTGGAGCTCCAAGCAGGCGTTGGTGTGAGCTTTTGTGGGCTGGGGAGTTCACACGATAGCATGCCGGTTGCAAGTCAGCTTGACCGCACGTTGGTGTCAATAAGGCGGCGCTTTGGTGGCAGGCTTAGATGCATCGATCGGCGGCGTCGGAGGTCGTTGTCTGTGGTAATGTCTTGCGGCGCTCTGTGATGCGAGGAGAGCTGTGACGGACTTAGCGTACAATTCACTAACCTCTTTAAGAATAGTCTGCTGATGAGTCACCATGTGTACATGGCCCGCGCACCGACAGGGGTCTGTAACATACCGAAAATCAGCATTTGCCCACAACCACATCTAATAATTAATTACTATGTAGTGCATTAGAATCTCCTCCAAAATCTCTCTCTAGGGCATATTTTAAAAAAATTCTATAGTGTAGTTGTCGCTGGAGGCTCCCTTGTAAAGACCGCTGTCGGTGCGCGGGCCATGTATACTACTTATGCCGGATACCACAATAGCCTTTTCAAGGACCTAACAATATCTGAGCCTACGCCTAAGTACTCCAAAAGTGGCACACCGAGCTACCCATTGCTCGAAAGCGTCCTCCGCTCCTCTTCGGGGCAATGCTTGCGAGGATGGAGACTCCGGCTGCTCCAAAATTCAGGTAAGTCGCTCCACGACCAGAACCACAGCCTGCGCCTATCACGCCCATCGCGCCTATCACGCCCGTCCCTTCCTGGTGTACCGGATCTTCCATCGCAGCCCCGTGGTCCAGGACTCCCTCGACGCCTTTGAGGGCCTGGCACCTCCGTCGGCCTTGTGCTCCCACAGGCCCTTGTGCTCCCACAGGCCCTTGGGGATCTTCACGCCCATTAGAGACATTGAGGAGGCATTGCTTTGTTCAGCGCATTGCCATACTGGCTGCCCACGAACAGGTATGAATTCAAATAAACTACGCTTGGCTTCTGAGACAATTTTGACGTTTCCCACTTGAACATTCAATCGCTATCATCAACGTCGTGCACTGTGTCGTAGCTTTGTATACCAACGTCCCTTCACTGCCCCCAGGGTTCTGTTCGGAAATTGGCGATGTATCCAAACCCATGGCTTGCCATCCATCTCCCACTTCGACAAACGGTCGTCATCCTCTTGTGACCAGTCGTGGACGAGGTCGCGCACTTCGCGCGGTAGGCGGGTGAAGAATGGCGCGTTGCAGGGCGGCGTATGTCTGACGCCAGAGGGTTAGCAGAGGTCGCCGGCGAGCGAGGGAGGTTGAGATTACCTGACGGCGCATGAACGCCCGTACCGGATGTTTGCGCACGCGGTGCGCGGGCGCTGGGTGAACGACATGGTGCCCAAAGATCTCGGACGGAGGCTGCAACTAATCAAACAAAACCATAGTACGGTAATAGGAGGATACTTCAGCGGGAGATCACACGATGTACCGTATAAATAGATTGAGTCGTGCCTTATGTTGGGGCGACGTCCTTGGCTTTCTTGTGGACCTTCCCACAGCAGCTTGCCCTTCGGCCCCAACGTACCCGTCCCGGCTCTTGCCAGCTTCGACTTCTCAGTGTTACCCCAGTCATTGCCCACAGGTATACCCCATCAACTTCGCCGCCATCCTTGCAGGTCGCTAATGGGACCATGAGTCCACCAAGGCGCTTTGTTACAGCACCTTGCGCGGCAAAGGGACCTGGCTCGTCCTGCTCACCCACCCTGAGTAATCTTGAAGTTGTGCGCCGGCGAGAGTTGCTCCTCGTTGGCGGTGTCGCGCTGTTCGGTTGCGAGGGGTGCGCTTCGTTGGCCTGCGCTTCGTTGCGGAGGGTGTGGATGCTGACGGCTTCTCTCTTCTACAATTAGATCCGCGTTGAAGGTCGTGCGAGAGGAGGGCAGGCGCAGCGGCGCAGTTGTACTGTATAGCAGTATGTTTTCCTCTTTGACGCTCAACATTTGCCGTCCACGACTGTCTCGCTTTGTTCAGCTGTCGGATTAACGTTGCGTCGCTTCCGAGTCTGCGCCTGCTTGGAATGCTTGAGCCTCTGCTTCTTAGAAGGAGGCTGCGACGTTCCGGTCTGTTCGGGCGGCTCTGAGCGTTGACGTTTGCGCGGACTTGGGGGTGACGATTCGAGCATATGGTAATTATCCATCCTACCTGGCTGCGACACTTAGCGTTGCGCTGAAATAAGCTCGGCACAAATTCTCGCCGAGATACCCAAAGCGTGTATTCACGTGACGCGGGCACCTAGGCTAAAGTTTTATAAACGCCTCCCCTCTTTCTCAGTCGCGTATCATGGCACCTTCTATCGAAATAGATGATTCATGCATCCCGGCCCGACCCTCACGTCTTGTCTACATCATTGCGCCAGGAACGCTGGTACGCATCGGCCCTGATCTAGACGGAGCTCTTGCCTCGGTGATAGCAGGCCTACAGGCGGCCATTGCTGGTCGAGAGAAACCCAGCCATTTCGCTACAACATACAGCCGTGCGAACATCACGATAGTGTTGGACTGCTACGAATCTGGCGAAGACATCCAGCTCCGGGTGTTCCGGTTACTCTGGAAGAAACCCAGATTACTAGGATACCCTGACCGGGGGCTCTCAGGCCGCATCGCAGATCAACTTCAGGATATACAAAAACATCAGCCCAACATCCAAACCCCTTTTTCGTGCATGGAGGACTGGAGAGGGATCGGACCAAAAGATCACCAGATCTATGAAGATATGGCAAAAGCCAGCACTTCTATCGATACGTGGCGAAACTTCAAGGACGCTGTCCGCAGTCACCTCAATTCTAACCTGAAGAGATACTAACAATCTCTCAGCTTCGCCTAAAAGGGGCCGATCGATGTATATCTGCTTTGGGTGGCACTAGGAAGACGGAACAACAGCGGGAGCATGGCCGGTAGGCGAAGAAGTAGCAACTTTTATCTCGAGATTATTTATAGTAGATCTCGAGAAGATAATGGTAGCGCAAGAAATGGTGGGCAGAAGCTTTTAATTTGAGATTACCTAACGGTTTGCTTGACGGATCGCAAATGAATAGATTCACTCAACAGCTCTCACCACCGTCTCAACAAGGTCCCACACCCATCACTTAACAAACGTAGAGTGTCTACATAGACTCTGGCGTTGCATACTGTTCGTCACAGCCACACGTAAACGCGTGCGTGTGTGTGAACCAAGTATTGTTCGTTACAGATTCCTGACAAGCTGAACCTCTCTACTAGGCAGCCGCGCATTGCGCCGTTACAGATGTGGCGTCCACATGCCCGCATGAAAATACAGTCCTCTTCCATCTACACATGGTTCCCTTGATACTGCATTAGCACATGGTCCGAAATAGTAAACAAAACATACGCACGAGTTCAAGAGGCGATATTTGGTCTGATCCGTTCGTGAATGTCGTTTAGATGACTGTTGATCAGATGCGCTACGACTAGTTAGCACGAGCACACCAAGTGGAATGTGGCCGGAGGTATACCATGGATCTGCGAAGAAAGTTCGTAATCTACTCTTCAAGAAAGCGAGGTTATGGAGTGATTTATACCTTGTCCCGAGTGACCTCAGACTTGCAGCAGGTAGGACGGTTAGGATGGGATGAGTACGTGCCGTCTTTGTCTAACATAGCCTATAGGAAGTGGCGCCGTAGCTTGCCGAATTCGTTGCGCCAAGTTCGTATGCTACATTAATCAGGCAAAGCGTCAAGAAACCGTTACATTGGTTGAGGCTCTTGCCGACGAGACAGGGGAATGCCTCTCAATGTATCTCTCACATGAGCTTGTTTCAGTTCCTCACATACAAGGGGGCTCACGATCAACAGACATCACCTCTCACACAAAATCTTAGTGGGACTTGGTAGGGGGGCAGCCCGCACATGAGTCCCCCTTGTAACTTGTGCCGCATTTGCCAAGTGCCGCAACCAATAATATCGTACCAATCTTCCCGTGCCCATGAGCCCCCGGAGCCCCTAGAGGTTAGACTTCCCAAGGAGATTTGACGAACTGTGCTGGCCATTCAAGCAATCAGCAAGAGGCCATCCGTTTGTAAGGTGCATTCCAGTATAAATCTAGATATTTGAAATAGCTCTTCTTAGCCTTACAGGTGACGACAAGACGTCACAGCCCCAAGAACGGCGAGAGTTACCAATTCTATCGAACTCCAGCGGCCGTCATGGAGGGGGGTTGCATTTGGACGGGAGCGGCTGAAACTTACTAAATTGTAGGCAATCCAATAGGAGTGTCCGAACGATATGCGAGCGCCGGGCCACATAGGGTGCCGGGCTACCCTAACCCATGCGGTGTGTGAAAGAAGAGGGCACGATCTACACCCAGTACACGCTGCAAGGTGATTCTGCTAGTGCGGCGGCGATGCCAGCGGCTCACCGATCGTTTTGTCCCCTCCTATCTAGCTCATTCTCTTGCGCCACATGCGCAACCTAACGTTGGTAAGGAGTATTAGCGTTTATAGCTTGTTGGTATCTCGCAATATATTTAAAAGCAAGACCATTAGGATTATTAATCAGGTCTATAAATCTCGGCGTACATCGAAAAATCGCATTGACATCGTCGCATATCTTAATAGCGAATTAGATAAAATTTAATAAAGAAAGCTAGGTATTATACCTTTCACCATCGATAAAAGCGTATATAATCCGTTCGCAACAAGTTTAGATGGAGACTAGAGATGTCAGTCTTGCGATACGACGAAAAAGTGTCACTCTACTTCACCCACCTGCTCATCTACACTGCCGGAGAAGTTGGAGACAGAAAAACGGAACTCTTTGGACGACAAGAGTAGAGGGACAGCCTCTTGGAAGAAGGAATTGTTGGGGGTGAGGGGTCCGGGACTCCGTAACGCATTGGGGGTTGCAGCACCCCTAACCAATCGCCTTATCGCATACATCCAGCCAACCGACGTGTTCTAAAACCTTAAAGACTCATGTTAGAGCAAGTGCATGCGTAAAGGTGTATCTGGACAAGTGTTCACCGTCACATGCAGCCACATTCTTAGCAGCGGGGTACCTGCGAACTATCAATCGCACATTCCAACAGCATGCGCGCAATAGAGATTACTTCGTCCGGGCCTACGGCTCCATCAGCGATTTTGCCCACAAAGGATTAGCCGATCGTAGTAGCGAACCTTTGTTAAAATGACTATGTCGATGCAGAACCAGAAGTGGTAGTCGGAGGAGACCGGCGGTCACGGAATTGTATTAGGACTAGTGGGTTTCACTTGCTTGGCGTTTCCCAACTGCTGCCTGCGGGCTCGCCATCTGAATCCCACGCTAGCAAACCCTCCATCTCAAACTCGGCGGCGACATATAAACGCTTCGATCCCGCGATTCCTTTTCACCATGGCTAGTTGTTCATCACCCCCAGCCGCTCAGAGGAGGCGCCGTATGCCAACCCAGAGGAAGGAGGGTATGCCGTCGCAACTCCTACCGTGCCGCACAACCATTCTGACCTTCGCAGTCCAGGCTATCCGCACAGCTACGAGACGCAGTGATCGCATACAAGCAGCGACTGAGAAGAGCTCCAATTCTCGGACAGATACTAAACTGAAAGCTCGATACTAAAGCAGGAGTGTCGAAGTATTTCTCAAGTCCTGGACGAACCCACTCACGAGCCCCTCAAGACAAAGAAGCGCAGTCGGGACCCTGAGAATCATACATCGACCGGACGACCAAGGAAGCGTCTACGAACCGACCGCGGGGGGGGGGGGGGGGGGGGGGGGGGGGGGGGGGGCGCCCCCCCCCCCCCCCCACAGCAAAAAAAAAAAAAAACAGCACCAAAGGGCGGGGCGGCCGCGCCCCGCCGCG
>JASJFT010000148.1:0-31415 GCA_030770425.1 Darksidea phi
GTTGTTTTTGCCGCCTTTTTGTAACGTAATCTACCTCGGTCGTTTTTTTCTAAAAATTTAAAAAAAAAAAAAAACCAAAAAAAAAAAAAAAAAAAAAAAAAATAATAATAATAATTCACAGCCAGCCCAGGAGCTAACCTGACGTCACGCTGGGTATCGGCCCAAGCTCCTGGGGGAGCGCAGCGCCTTTAGTGTAAGGCAATAGGTACTACTGTAACACCCTCGAGATTAGCTATACGTAGGTTTCTTTACGCTACTGTGTACGCGTTAGTTGCGAGCGAAATTACTCAGCTACTGAGAAGAAGAGAGTAAGCACTTATATAAAGATTACGTAGCGCGTCCGACTAATCACTAACGAACTCTACTTTGTCAACAGACTTATTGAAGGGGGCACCGTTCACGCACACCCTCCCTTGTCTGGAACCCGAAAGCCGGGGGATGGACTCGGTAAAGCTGACCGCGTCAGATGCTTCTCCAGTGAGAGAATAGTGTTTTTCGTTTGTACGACTCAAGCGCTTCATGATCCATGGATGACTTTGGCTGGCTACCAAGCTTGACAATGATCACTTCTCAACAGCCACACTTCACTTTAAGTATAGCTCATATCAAGGTGACAGAACTTAGAGTATGAGTCCTACATATAAAAGCTGCTGCATATGCTCAAGTTCTCGTACTGCCTGTTCATCTCAAATCAGCCCCCAAGTGAAGCGACATGTGTGAAGCATACTTATGGTAAAAAGCGATCACGCTCTGTTCGTTCGTTTGGTAAACAGTACTCTATTCACCACCCCTTCGTACTCATGTCAACTGCTTCTGTAGTAAGATAATAGTATTTTATATATATAGCTCAAGAGTTTTAAGGTATTTGGGACGAAATACCTTTATATATCACCGTTTTGAGTATTCCGCGAGTCTGACGGCACCATGGCTGCTATTTTTTCGATAAAAGGATCTACCTCTTAAAGAGCTCTTGTACATTGTAAAGGAACACCACCTCACCACCCTTCCGCTATCGATGCACCCCAATAAACGTCCTATCCGCGCCAAACATCTGTATACTCCTTCCAAACGCGTCTTCCTCATCCTCTTCCTGTTTGATGAGTACCCCGTTGATGAACTTACCCCTAGCCATACGAACTTCCTCTGCCGGGACCACCGTCTCGATACCCGCAGGCACCGCTTCTTCGTCACCAAATGGCAGCGCATCGATATCAATCTCCCGCTCCTTTCCTAGTAAGCACATGATAATCACCAGCGCGCCTGCCTTGCTCATGACCTGGTTAGCCCCCTTACACCGTTCGTCGCAGCAGCACTCCAAACAACCTTCAAGGCACTGACAAGCTTGGAGACGCTGGCATGCTTGATCGAGCAGCGTGTCGACGAACTCGAATGCTTTGGTACTGATACCACTGCCACTCGCGCCACCCTTTGCGTCGTAGAAAGTAAGTCGGGCGGGGCGTTTGCGAGAGGTCTCCTTTTTGGCGAACTCCTTGATGGGATCTTTGCACTCCGTGCGGACATCGCCAGGCATGCTGACCACGAAATTGGGCATGAGGGAAAGGACAGCGTGTTCGGCGCCGTGGATTGCAGCAGCGATGTTTAATCTCTTCTCATTCAGAATGTCCAGAGCTGACTTCGGGACATCGAGCCACATGCCTTTGGAGAAGAGGATGATGGGCGGGTTGTCGACTTGCACTGCGTCCAATATCCGCCGCCTCTTATCGACCTTGAAGAAGCCGAAGACGACTTGTTGGATCTTGATGGGGCCGTAGAAGGCTTTTGAGCGAGAGTTGGGAATATGACGAATTGCTTCGGTTTCGACGGGGTCGATGTCTGTGAAGTCACGCTGTTGCGTTGTCCAGTCTACTTTAACATATTCCACTTTGGCTATCATGCGTTCTTGGCTAAACTCTTTGACGAGGTAAGTATTACCTTGATGCAGGAAGATGCCGCCCTCGTAGATTGTGAAGAAGGCGCGGGAAGCTTCAAGCTCTTCGAGAACTGTGTTCTTGCCGTGCGTGATGTCTATGATGGCGAAGTGCGTGTCTTCGGTGTCTCTGATAGCGACATGTCGGGATGGCTGAGGGAGGAACCGCTCATTGCAGTGATAGAAGCCATCTTTGTCTTTGCGCATACGTTCTTTTGCTAATTTAGGGAGTAGAGGACCGAAGTAAACCTTGTCGGCTTCTGTGTTGATCGGCATCTCGTAAGCCGCGCACTGAATGTGTCCTTCCAAGACGAGTAGGTTCTCTAGGTCCACTTGCAATTCGCTATTCGGCTTTGTGAAAATCTCGTCTGGGTTCGACATATAGAACTGATCCGTCGGAAAGCAATCTCCTACCAGCACCGAAAGTGAATCTTTGTTCCTCCGGCCAGCTCGACCACTCTGCTGGCGAAGATTGGCAATGGTGTAAGGAAAGCCAACGGTGACAACAGCGTCCAAAGATCCGATGTCGACACCCAGTTCTAAAGCGCTTGTTGCAACAATACCAACAAGCTTACCATCGAACATTTCTCGTTCAATCTGACGTCTATCTTGAGGCGTGTATCCGCCGCGATAAGACATGACTCTGGCGATGGCCTCAGGTCGCTCGAGGTTCGTTAACTCATTCTTGACAGCGGCAAGGAGCGCTTCGCACTGCTTCCGAATCCGACAAAATGCGATAACCCTGACGCCGCGCAAAATTAATTGGCAGAACAATTTTGCCGACTCATCTATGCTACTGCCTCGCCCAGATGTTGGATCACCGGGGTCTTTAAACGGCGTATTCCAACATAAGAACTCTTTTCTACCGGACGGAGAGCCGTCGAAGTCAATTAACTTGACTTCCTCGACGCCGAAAATTGTCCTCATATGCGCTTCTGGATTCGCGACTGTGGCTGAACAAGAGATGAATTTGACATGACGGTTCCCGACCGCTGCGCATATCCTACGCAAACGTCGCATGATGAAAGCAACATGTGCTCCAAATAATCCGTTGTAGACGTGCAGTTCGTCTACCACAACGAACTTCAAGTTCTGCAGATACGACCGCCAAGCTTCTTCTTGTGGCAGGATTGTGATGTGAAGCATATCCGGGTTCGTGAAGATGATGCGAGCTTCGTCTCGGATATAGTTGCGGTCGGCCATTGGCGTGTCTCCATCGAATGTTTCCACAAGAATGTCTTGTAGTCCATCCATGAAGCGTAACATCTCTTTCAGACTCCGCCTTTGATCTTGAGCCAGTGCCTTCGTGGGAAAGATGTACATTGCCCTCGTGTTGATATCCTGCTCAAGTTGATGCAGTACCGGTATTTGATAGATGAGTGACTTTCCAGAACTTGTTGAAGTAGACACAATGACGTTATGACCATCATGTAGATTATTGATAGCTTCGGCCTGATGAGCGTACAGCTGTTCGATGTTCCTCGTATTGTATAGTGCGTTGACCATACTCTGAGTCATTTGAAAGTTGAGCTCGCCGTAGATGGGGGGCTGTGGGTCGAACACTCTGTGACCATCAGGTACAATTTGGCCAGTGTACCATTCCAGCGTCTTCATCTCTTCGATGATCTCCGGAATGGACTTGCGCTCCGTTGGAATCGTCGCAGGTAGAAGCGACCGGTCCGGACCTGGAGTCGCGGGTCTGCTCTGCGGCGCAGGAATGAAAAACATTGAAATTTCCCTGATCTTTTCCACCGGATCAGCACCATTTTCGGCGCACTGATTGAGGAGCGTGTTGACAGCAGAAGTGAACTTCGTGTTCCTTTTCTCGATCAACTTCATCATCTGTTTCTGACTATATACCGGCATCTTCAAGTCCTCGTTGCGAAGTCGATGCACCGCCTTTGTAGGCTCAGCCGTCTTCGCATGCTGTACCTGGCGCTTCAGATCGCCGTCGATGTACTCGAATAATAACACTTCTTTATGTTCGAGGTTATCGAGCTCGGGCTGCGCGATGGCAAAATCCCTCACTTTCTTGCCGCTTACGTTCTCCTCTGCGCCCATCAAATTAATCTGTAGCATAGCTTCGTCAACATAAACGAAGTTGATTGCTCTCGGGATCAATGCCGTAATTTGCGCTACATCCTCAATCAGAAGCTCGCGCTTGATATGCCCCTCGACCGCGCTCTTTAAATTATCAAACGTCGTCGCAAGATGTTTTCGCGTGCAACAGAATGTATACACAATATTCAACGCGCGATGAACCTGTCCAAGTTTCGCGAAATGCTCTGGCCACGGAACCGACGTCTCCACAACCGTCGACGAACCATGACGAGCAAGTTTCGGTTTCGTGCTGTCGTCCTTTTTTGGCGTCCTTCGAGGCTTCTTTCCGCCATCGTATGTCTTCGTAGGTACTTTTGTTGTAGTCGTAACTGTTTCGGTCGAGTCCTCCGGTTGCGCTTCGCTATCCGGTGTCTCTTCCACCAGCGGTTTGGCTTCGCACGGGTTTCTTTTCCTCTTCCGGACAATTTGATCGGACAACGATGCTGCTTTCAACCGTGGCATTGCTGGCGCATGGTAGTGGTGTGTGTACAAGATGAGACGAGCAAGGGTGGCGGGTATCTATGACGCAGCGCCGTGTTGGCGAGAAAGCACGGCCGTGGCGCTAATATTTAGGCCATCGCGTTCAAGCGACCTAGTTCGATGTCGATATTGAGAAAATTGTGTGGGGATGCCAAAAGTCCCTCAAGAGATGTTGAGCCAAGGCAAATGCGGGGAAATTCGTCGCCACGGAAAATAATCCTCGGGAATTCGCGACATCGCGCACTCACGTGAGGTGATCTGTGCACACTACCAATCATTGATCGCCCTCTTTACTCATTAAGCGCCTAGGAAATAATGACTTCGTACGGCGAAGGCTTCCTACCCGACTCCAACGACTCCTCGCTCTGTCTCCGCCGCCCCACCGCAGAAGAGTGCATCAAGCTATGGACCATCACCGCCTCCTCCTGGGCCGACGCCCTTCCACCCCAAATCTATCTCCAAGAACAAGCCCATCTCACCACTGTGCCACTTGCAAAGGATGGCGGAATGACGACTTGGGTCCTCGTCGACGCAAGCCTCCACCCGAATCAACAACAGATCCTAAGTTCATGCGAGACCTACCGGAAACGCTCCTTGCTCAGCGATGCGAATGGAAAGGTTAAAGAAGGCATTGTTCATGGCGTCGCTAGTGTATTCTGCACAGTTGAGTGTAGAGGAAGAGGCTATGCAGCACGCATGATGAAAGAGTTAGCAAAGAAGCTGTTTACATGGCAAACGGAGAATCATCCGTGTATAGGAAGTATCCTCTACTCCGACATAGGGAAGACATACTACGCACAATTTGGCTGGCGACCCAACGCCACAAACTCCCACATCGAACTAAAGCCCTCCGCCACCCCCTGGCCTGGGTCCGCCAAACCAATTTCCACAAGCGATCTCGAAGATCTCTGCAAAAAGGACGAGGAATTACTTCGAAAAGCAATGAGAACCCCCTCCGCAGACATCCCATCGCGAATGGCCATCATCCCAGATCTCGCCCACATGCAGTGGCACCACGCCAAAGAAGACTATTCTTGCGCCTACCTCTTCAACATACACCCCACAGTAAAAGGCGCCATAGCAGGACCGCCGGGTAACCGCATATGGGCAATTTGGACCCATAGATATTACGACCGCCTCGAAGCTGCACAGCCAAATAATGTCTTATACATCCTGCGTTTCGTCATCGAGACCGATCCAACAGCCACAAGGCTTCCCTCGGACGCCCAGAAACGACCTACTCAGCTATGCTATGACGAGATAGTACGTGGTCTAAGAGCCGTTTTGCAAGCTGCACAGGCCGAAGCCGCGTTGTGGAGTCTTGATAGTGTCCAATTGTGGGATCCTACGCCGTTGGCTAGAGATGCGCTGGCAAGGAGTGGGTTGGAGTATGACGTTGCTGAGCGGGAGAAGGGGAATATTGCTAGTTTGTTGTGGTACGACGATTACGGGGGTTTCGGGGGGAAGTCGCCGCTGTGGGTGAACTGTGAGCATTATGCATGGATGTAAGAGGTGTGGTATGAAGGCTTACCCCTAAATCAAGGCAGCAGAAAATTAAACACTACTTTAAAATGCCTCGAGCACCCTTGGACCAGCACAATCTGATTATTCAGGCCGTATTATCTAATCAACTACCACCGCCCACCCAACCCCTCTGTAAACAACACTGTCGCACCTAGCATAATCCACAACGACCAATTGCACCCTACCGTCCCTGCTGCAATTGTTGCCGCCACCCCCGTGCTACTTGCCGGACTCTCGCCCGGGCTCGTTGGCGAGGCTGTTGGAGAAGGTGTACTGGTAGGTGTGGCGTTCATTTGCTCTAGAGGGACCATGACGGCGTCGAGGACATGCATGAGGCCGTTATGGGTTCTGTGAAACGTCAACACCTAATTTTCTTATCCGACCACCAGGCTCGGACTTACAGCACGTTGGCATCGATGACTTTGGCGTTGTTGAACCAGATTGTTCGGTCTTTGCCTTCACCTTCAATTTTTACTCTAACAGTGGTGCTATTTTGTAAGCTTTGGAATTCCTGGCCGTCTTCGAGGTAGTCGCTATACGCGACCTCGGGCAACGTGTGGAAGTGCAGGGCACCACTAAGCGCCGTTTTATCCAGATTGGCATCCGGACTGCCCGCATCTTCGAAGGCTTTATTGCTCGGTCCGAGGCATGTAACGTTCTTGCTGCTGTCCAAAGCACTCCAGAGACCGGACCGATTTAAGGCATTGTCTAGACCCGTGAGCTTTGCTGCTCGGATGGTGTCAGAACACATCTCAGGTGGCGTAAGCAGCCCGTCGACGATGTGGAAGCGACCGCCATCCCAAACGCCTTGGTCGTCATCCAAAGCTGTGAGGAGGACGTTTGAAGAGAGACCGGAGCGGATAGTGTTTTGCGCACCGCCATCCTGCCTATTACTCAACACGAACCGCTTCTTCTCAGACCCAGAATCCGCATTCTTGATAAACACAACCTGTCCAGCCGCCCTTCCCGGTCCCCCATACTTGCTCGCCATAGCCGGACCCACGGTCCGATTATTATGCTCATCTCCTGTAAGCAGCGTAGGTGTGGTAAACCCCGCCGCGCCGCTCTCGCTGAAGTTGTCTTTGCCGAGGCTAGCGACTAAGGTATGGTATTGGATGAGTTCTGAGAGTTTGTCAACAGGGGCATCGGTGAGTGGGGTGCCGGTTTGCTCTTGGTAGGCTGCGAAGGCGTCATCATTGGGAGCGAGGAAAGTGATGGGATAATTTGACTCGTTTGCGAAGAAGGCGTTTGCGAAGGCGTCGTTGTTTTGATAGAAGGCTGTGAAATTTGAGAGGGAGGGGTGTTGAGAGAGGGCTTCGTAGAGGGTTTGCGCGTTTGTGGTGAGAGACGCCGCGAGGACAAACAGAGAGCTGCGAAGCATTATGGCCGCTCTTTCAAATCGATTAATACTCTACTATGGCATACAGAAAAACTAATGAGAAAAGTGTCGACCAGAGGGTCGGAAAAATGAGGAACGCTTGATCTTAAGTTTTGGAAAAACCGGGTTTGCCAGGGGATCTTGAATACAAGAAGCCATCGTATGCAGCCACCGCAACCCAACGCTCAGCCAGCTTAGTGTTTCTGAGCGCCGTGTGTTGGTTGGTGCTGATAGACCAATGACGCTAGCCCATCAGCTCCAGCTCAGTAGCGTGCAGGCGCCACGCCATCGCAACGCCTCGTATTGGCCCTGCGACGAACTATATGCACCTTCTTTTTGATGACGTGCAAGTAGACGATCGAGATTGAGGCCTATCTTGAGGTTTACATGCTGAGCTGGCCGCCGAAATGTGGAGAAAGGGTTGTGGAGCTAGGCACTGAGAAGCTGAAATTTATAGGCTTGATGTGATCGCGGCGACGCTTTCGGATGAAGGTTACTTCTCCTGGAGACGGCGACTGTAACTCTACGAAGTATATCCATCCCGAATCAGCTAAGCTGCATATGGCCTGTAGTATCCTACCGGAACCATCGTCCAAGTCTCGATCGTTTCCGGGATGGTTGAGCTATGGGAGTGTCTTGCATTCCTAACCCCGTCTCGACTCCGGAGATGTTGTATGCTTTGACATTTGCGGCTAGTGAATGTATCCGAAGTCATTCGGTCCCCTGGTGCGCACTGCTGGCTAGAAATGAGATAGCTGGATCTTCAACCAGTGAGCTCAATCGTCGTGATCGTTCCCCTTGCGTGTTGGGGAGCGCACAGACCCCAAGCTAAAGGCTCCCTAGCGAAAGAGACTTCCTGGAATCGCCCACTGTGTTCCTCGACGATGCGTCCAACCATGGCACCGTTGTTATGAGGGGGATAACCAAACCAAAATCGTAAATCGTAGCTGAATTGTTGGCCGGCCGGAGTCATGCAAGTTATTTTTACAAGCTTCAAGCGGACGACACGGTACGTTCACTCTTACACTGTAGCCGATAATACCTAACGCTTTAACGAGAAAGATCTTCACCATTGGTACAAAGTGCGTGAACGCTCAGGCCGCGAGGCACAAGATGAAGTCCATTAAGAATTAGGCTGCACACAGTACCTAGGTAATGAATGAGCTCTCCCGAATGTTTGCCTCCGGTATGCACTAGCTTAGCACTCCGAAATATTGGTACTGTAGTCTCCTATCTAGCTAGTGCTAGTGATCTATTACTTGCAAAATTTCCTTTCTTCTCAAGGGTTAGATTAAGCACACATCGTTCCGCGTATATTCTCTCTAATAACTTGCCATTATGGGCATACCTAATACACATGCGCTAAGTATGACGGTCAGGCCTAGCAGCCAGCTAGGTTGTAATGCCGTAGTATAAACTTCTAGTCGGCCTCAAAGACAAGATCCAGAACAGCATCGGTACGCGCTACCACGCAAAAGAGTGCATCGCAGGACCCAATGCGCCAGCATGGTTCTTCAAGAAGCGGGAAACCACTTTGTCAGCAACTTTGATAGGCATGGGAACTATGATATGACGGAAACGCTACGTACGACTTGATCAATGTTTTCTTCACAACGAATGGCATGGTCGAAGCTTCACCCAGGCTAGTACATTTCTTCTCCGAAAGAAACAGCAGTGCCATGGGGCCTTCGGAAGCGCATTAGTAGCTCAATGGCGAGGCGAGCTAGGAAACGTCGGAGATAGCAACACTGATGGCGAGCCTGTAACGAAGACATGGCAGCATATTGCAAGGCATTGCGAAGCTGCACAAAGCTGTTGCGAGACCGACGGTGGGTGGAGAGTTGGAGTCACCAGTGGCTTGGCTGACTCAGCACTGCCCAAAACAGTCACTACAGTGTCGTCACAGGGGAGTTCAGAGTGGGCTGTTGTACATACTGATACACATTGCGGCAAGCAATGAAGCCTTCAGACACCTCGCGCTAACAACCACGCAAGATTACGTGTCCTGTCGCAGAGTTGGCGCTTAGCGTTCAACCACTCCATCTCACCGCTCACCCATCGCAAGACGAGCTGAAAAAGAAAAAGCTCGCTAGAAAACCTCGTTACCACAACAACGCCCCCAACCCAACCTTAGCGACCAAACACAGCGCTCGACGCACTCCCTGGTCCCCGCTCAGCCTTTATCAAACACCAAAAGCCTTTTCGCTTTTCGCACCCCTCTCGCAATCCCAGCGCAGTATTTACCCATACAGATCCACGACCTTCCCTTTCCGCCGCCCATACTTTCGAAGTCGTTGATATACAGAGCAAGAATGGTAAGTGCAAAGACCCTGAGCCGGCTCCCAAGCAATCACATGGCGCCCCGCCCACGTTCCTTCTCCGCACCGCCGCAGTGGGAACAGCGATGCCATCAACACTCCTCCTTCCTCCTCTCCGCAGCAACGACGCGACACAAACATTTGCTTGTGCAACACATCCGCCCATCTTCCTACCCCATAGCCTCTCCTGTCGCTCCGCCAACATCACTACACACTCGCGCATCGCAACGACGTAAAGAACAGCAATGGATAACCACAACCAGGCCTCCACCAACTACCGCGAAGCCTTCCAGCTCTTCGACAAGCGCGGCAACGGCCGCGTCGACCGCGGCGCCCTCGGCGATCTCCTGCGCGCCTGCGGTCAGAATCCAACCCTCGCCGAGATAAGCGACCTAGAGCGCGGTCTGAGCGCAGACTGTGAGTTTCCGCATCCCTATACGCACAGCGCACGCATTCGCAGCCCTGCCCTCGCAGCGCGCCTTTTCGTATATGTAGACACAGAGAGAGAGCGAACACTCGCTAACATACCCTCGCGTCACAGTCGACTTCGACACCTTTAGCAAGATCCTCAACCGCCCCGGCGGCTTCCGCGAACCCTTCGACATCGAAGAGTACATCCGCGGTTTTCAGGTCTTCGACAAGGATCGCTCCGGCTTTGTCGGAAAGGGCCAGATCAAGTACATACTGACTAATCTGGGCGAGAAGATGAGCGAGGAGGAGGTCGAGGAGCTGTTCAAGAGCACCATTGATACGAACAACAATGAGGTCGATTATAGGGGTGAGTTTGCGATGCTCAGGGAGTGATGAGGTTGCATTTGGCTAACATGTGGCAGAATTCGTCAAGACGATTGCGGAGAACTAGACCATGGTCTTCTTGAGAATGGGGGTTGATTAGGGTTACCTTCACGCCTCCCTTCACGACACTCCCGCTACGGCGGCATGTATGAAACGGAGGCTCTTCCTCACACTAGCATGCGAACACCGGCGTTGGACTGCACATTTGGGGATTCTCATCACAAGGAGTAGCGCGGATGGGGCACGGGAAGGGGCTGGCTGGTTGGAATATGAATTGAGGAAATGAACTCTGTTTTTGGGTCCATTTTGCAAAAAACGCAGTCTATCTAGGCTGTTCTCGTTTTGTAGCATGAGAAGCCCCCGCGCGTTTTATATCGCCAAATGGGGTATCTTGTAAAAAGAATAACGCTGCCGACAATATCCGTCCTAAACCCTTGATCCCAAATATACCCATCCGGAAACGCCAGAGGAAGCCGTGATTTGTACAGAAAGGCTATGAAATTCGTAGCGGCGACTTCGCCTTTACACTCGTTCGTTCGTGGGGGGGCATGGTCAGACCTTGACTTCTGCGACGCTGACCATACCCATAGCGCCCCCGGGAGGTGTCTTCCCCATAACCATCTCACTAGTCGTAACAAAGCCGCCGGGAAGAAGATAGACGGTATCCTCTCTCCGGCCCTCCCGCTCAGCAGCAAACTGCTGCCAATCAAGCTGGTAGCCCACGACCAGCCCACAGCGACCACAGCGCTGCAAATAGCGCTTCTCGAAGCCATCATCGCTAGTAACGATCTCGGGCCTGCCGTCCAGCCGCGTGGACAGGAGGAGTCCGTAGTGATCGTTTGGCGGCATGGGGACGGGGCGGCCTTTGGTGGGGGCGCTGGGGGGTGGTGGGAGCGGCATTACGTGCGCGTTGTCGAGCGAGTTCTTGCGGGTGGGGAGGTGCGCGAGGGGCGTGGAGGTTGCGAGGAGGAGGTGCGTGCAGAGGCAGTGGTAGGTATAGACTGTGGAGGAGGCGGCGAGGGAGATTTTCTCGGAGGGGGTTGGGGAGGGCATGGCGAAGTAGGCGCGGGAGGAGGCGGTGATGTCCATTGCCGTGGTGTTGTTGAGGGTGTATTTAGAGTTGTGAAAGGTTTCAAGAGCGAGATTGTGTTTCTCAAGGCGAGGTCTGGTTCTCGGGTTCTTGGGTGCTGGGTGTGCTGCTTATAAACCGTGGTTGTGGTTGTGACTCCTGTCTCCGTTCGGCGAGATATCGGCGTGTGGAGGTGGCAGAAACGAAGGCTTTGCGATGCACAGAAGGCTGTCGAACAGATTTCCCCTTTCGCGAAGCAAACTTCGGCGTCTTATAAACACTTCTAGAAAACACGAAACCGCTTCTCCAACACTTTGCGCGGACAAGCCGCCGCAGTCGATGAGGCTGCGGGGGGACGATGTAAGAGGACCGTCAATGCAGGCTCCGACTAAGCTGGGGCGCGGCGAAACCTGGGCGCAGTTGCAGAGTTGCTGTGCGAGAGGAGAGGAGAGTCGCAAGTCGGTGGGGAGTAGAAATGCGGCGTTTGAAGCTTAGGGGGGTTGTGCACCAGTCTGGCGCGCGATTCAACAGCCAAGCTTGTCTGGGCGGCTTGTGAAGGGGGGTGACGACTTGGGGAAGAAACAAGCTGCTACTGTAGCTTCACTTCTTGTTCCGTTTCAGGGTCCTCGACCAAGCAATAGCAAAAAGCGCGAGGCTGCGATAAGAGGCGGGTTGGCGAAGCAAGATGCCATCTTCACCGGCTCCAGGCGGAGTTATATGGGCAAGCCAACATGAGGGCTTGGAGGGAGGCGTCAGCCGCGGGGCCGAAGCAGGATACGGTTGCCAGTACGGATTGCGCAGCGGCTTGATATCAGCCTGCAGGGAGGCCATCCCACGAACGAGGCCGACGGGCTGATGGGAGGGGGGGGTGGATACGCGAATACATTTGCAGGACGGGTGCACGCGTTGTTGACGACCGGGAGCGGGTTGGTGAGATGTGTCCAGCTGACGGCGCCGGTGTTCTGGCCTGTCTTCGTTCTGCCTCGCTTGCACACCTATCCTCTCCCCTCTCCCCTCTCCCCCGGACGCCCTGTCTTTGTTTCCGTGGGCGACGACGAGTGGCCATGCGACGGAAGCCGAATCTCGGCGCAATATCGATGACCGAGTCGAGCATTATCCACATTATCCTCGAATTGTCTCTCTTGGCGCCCGTCCCATCTTGCATCCCCCACCCCAGGCACACAGGTACGCTGCGGGAGGCTTGAGGATGCCGCCGCTAACCAAAGATGTGATCAAATTCGGGACCTTTGTCGTGACCGGCCAGGTGCGTCTCTCCCCAGCGCCTCCGTGCACCCGTTTTGCGGGGTGCCTTACAATGTGGCGGGAGTTGGCATATCACAATAGTTCGCCATTAACGCCAAGTGCAGGTCTTCCACGTCACGCCTCTGTCGTACGCGCTCGTAAATCTCAGGCCTCTGCTGCCTGGCCACGTCCTAGTCTCCCCTCTACGCGTCGTGCCCCGCTTTAACGATTTGTCTACGGCCGAGGTGCAGGACCTCTTCCTCACCGTTCAGCGCGTCTCGCAGACCATCGAGCGCGTGTACAACGCCACGGCCTTGAACATCGCGATTCAGGATGGCAGAGATGCGGGGCAGAGCGTACCCCACGTACACGCTCACATCATCCCCCGCAAGAAGGACGATCTGCCGGAGCCGGATGCGATATACGGGATGATGGAGGGCGAGGAGGGCGATCTTGCGAAGCAATTGGAGGAGCGACATGGCAGTGGAGATAAGAAGAGGGGGAAGTTTCCGGCCGTCGATGCCGACGAGGCGAGGACGCCGCGGAGCAACGAAGTCATGGAGGAAGAGGCGGAATGGTTAGCGGGGGAAATGGCAAAGGATGCTGTGGACGGGAGGTAGCACAGGCTTGTAGGGTGTAGGATTTTTCTAGGGTTGGGTACAGCGTATATCTAAGCAAATGACTCTGGCGTACAGACTCACGACGTGCCACACAAACGATGCGGACACGTCTATAATACACTGACCCGGCAAAAGCTCGCATGGCTGCGGTCATGCGGTGAGAAGTGTGCATAGCGGCATCCGCACATGTTCGACCAACTACCTCGAAGCTGCAAAATCTACGGGGAAGGTGGATATCGTGTCCGGTCAATATGTAGACAAGGTCATCACGGAGACAGCCGGAAACGGTGGTCTCCGCGCTTCAGCTGCGCTGGTTCGCGATGGGGGCGGCAACATCACCATCTGCACGGCTAAAAAAGAGATAGTCTTCACGTCCGCTGTATACGGATGTCAAGCAATCCTTCTCCGCCCCAGCATAGGTCCTTCCGCTGAACTCCAAGACCTTGCCATCTTCCTGTCATAGGTCTTCCCGGTGTAGGCAAGAATCTCATGGACCACTTAGTACGAAACATACACCCGAAGTAAACAATCCAACCAATACGATGACTAGGTCACGCTCAGCTTCTACCAAGCCTCCCAACCACCAGTAACACACTATCACTTAATTTGACACACAAACGGCTGCTCAAACGAGCTTCTTCTCCCAATCTCCCTCCGGCGTCGTCGCCTTCGCGCGTCTAAACGACCGCCTCGCACCCAACCCCTCTGGTAGAATGCCAGCCGCACCAACAACCACAGACCTATGACCACGTTCCCTTCCCCATCGCATGCCGAGTTCTCGAACACCGAATGCTACAGTCTAAAGTACACGTTTGAAGACTTCCCTCCAGACGGCAAATTCGCATTTGCAACGGCGATTACGTTCTTCTCGACCCGATTGCGGGGCGAATTGCATATCTAGTGTACCGATCCTCTGGCGAATCCAAAGGTGTAGCACAATTTCTTAGCCGACCCGCTCGATGTGCTCGACTTTGGCGAAGGATGCAAGCTCGCCGCCACGAAAGCCATCACCGCGGGATCATGGCCTGTCTCACACGAGCACGATAAGTACACGCGGCGTGAACAGTGGGAGGAAATCATCCGTCAGCGCGCTGACACATGTAAGCTTTATCGAAGCCTTTTACTTCTGGTCTTGGCTAGGCTTAGACCAAATAGGTTACCATCCCCCTGGGATGTGTAGGATGGGCGAACCCGATGAGGAAGTGGCGGTCGTTGATGCCCAACTTCATGTCAAAGACGTAAGGGGCTTGCGGGTGGCGAATGAGTACCATGCCCTCTCTTATCAGCAGACATCCACAGAGGGCTGCTTTTGCTGTGAGCGAGAAGGCTATTGATCTTCTGATGCAGGCTTGAAAGGATAGGGTGATTGTAAGGTGGGGGGTTCCATCTTCTACGAGCAGGTTGTGTGGGGTTAAGTGGCACATCGGAGGACCAGATGATCAGAACAGTCGTGTGGAGATATGAGCATCAATCACACTAAGAGCTCAATTGGAGTATTGGGTAATTTGCACCTAAACGGTCAGTGTGGGTTTGCCGTCGTCCCTGCTAGCAGTGGCGACACAAAGTACGGCCTATATCCGTCATCATATATCGGATTTGTGCTCCGGAAATAGCCGCTTTATCGTCTTGCGATATGCAACTCCAATTCTCCTCAACCGCCTGCGCCGCACCGATGACAGACACGTGCGAGCCCTGGCGACTTCGCGGTCGGTGGAGAAGCCAGAGCCCTCGCGGAAGTCTAGGATGAAAAGTTTGTCGTCTCTTCGTTCCTCATAGGAGCTGACGACGGTCGGGATGACGCTACTAAGAGACCAGTGCTTATTTGCAGTGCTTAAATGGAAGGGCGAACGCTTCATGATTCAATGATGATATTGATGAAACTCTAAGAACGCCTACGCTTCTAGCCATCGTGGATTGGTGACGAGTTCAACTTGCCCATCGCGTTGTGACCAGCTCATCTATATACTCTTTGTCATCAATGTATTCCGCTGTCTTAAACCTGCAGATGGAAGAAGTTGCTTTACATTGACCGCATCCGCCCGCTTCAGGTCCTCTGCATGGAAGCGACAATAGCGTACAGCGGAAGCATTTTGCTTCTGCGAAATCCTAAGTTAGTGTGTTAGAAGTAGGCATATGAGGCTAAACTGGGCGAGAGACGATGGCGCTGTTACCTTTTTGAGTGTTCTCCACTCATTGAGCTACACGAGATTAATCGTATGCTTAATGACAATGCAATGTGTATTCGGCTTACTAGAACGTCGAACTCCTTTTGGCGTTTTGATACTTGAGCAGCAAGGTAAGCATATTGCTGCATCTTCTCCCCCGTAAATAACGTAGCCGAAATGCTAAGACCATCCGTCCAGACATCTCTGCTCCCCTTGTAGGAGAAGTCTGCGACCTTGCGCTGCTTGCGATCAAAAGCCTTGGCCACTTCGCCTTCGTTGGGATCAAACGTCATGACGATAAAGGAGGTACGGTAGCCGGGCTGGCGTTCCAGGCATATGGTCTGCAGGCTCGTCTGCACGGTGCGTACGTGGGGAATTTCGTCATTCTCCAGGTATACATCGAAAAAGTTTACCCAGAATGTTGTGTCCTGAAGACGGCAAGTAAATATGCTGTTCATCGTCTGTGCAAGGATGGTGTTTGGGTCCGCCGTTATGCGGCTCTGTAGCCCGGCAATTTCCAGTATTAAATGCGCTTCACGCCGTATCTGCTCTATCTGAGGCCCAGCAGCGAAGAGACGTCCAAGCTTTTGTGCTCCAGATCCGGCCACATGGTCCAGAAAGGAGAGATTCTTGCTGCTGGCAAATATTTCTAGGTCCATGTCGAGGAAGAGGTAAGCCAAATGATCATCTGCCATCATGAGGTCCAATATGGGCCATTGTGGTATGTGCCGGCGGAAAGCGATAGAAGATGTGGAGGAGTCCAATTGGGTGGCGCAACACGCCGCCACCCAGGACTGCCATGAGCCGACGGGGTACACGGCATCTAAGTCTTCTAATCTATGCAGTACTTGCTTTGCAGTAGGACGTAGCAGTCTTTCCGGCCGGAGAAGGACGTGGTAAACAAAAGAAGTCAACCACAAGCGTGCCCGATGGTACGTGGACTGTGTCTTCGCCTGGTTTTTAGTGAGCTTTGCAAGCCAAGCGGTAGTAGCGGCTGGATTCTCAGCGAAACTGTCATATCGTGTGCCGTTTGAATGCCAAAACTCCTTCATCTCACTGAGCTTGCAGCCGTAGAGCCGAGATAAGATTTCGAAGAGTACGCAGCCTAAGCCCCAGATATCGGTCAGCCGGTTTCGAGGCTCATGATCAAAGACTTCAGGAGCAGAGTAGCGTTGTGAACGATGCGTTGGAGGCCCGGTAGTAGTGGAAATTGCACTGTCGGAGAAGTCGAGGCTGATCGCAAATGGATAGGTTAGAACTTGTAGCTATTTACTGTCGTCACTCGGGAGTGCCTTACCAGAAGCCAAAGTCGGTTAAAAGAATGTTTGGGCCGTGTATCAAGATGTTATTGGGCTTGAGGTCGTCGTGCCTGCAATTCATCAGGTTGGTGAAGACCAGTTATCGGGAAAATGCTGTACCTGATGTCTAATTTGTGAAGATAAGCAAGCGCAGATGTGATGCACCCAACGGCACGGCGAAGCATGTCGTGTTGAAACCCGCTGAGATCCAAATCTAAAAAAGTGGCTAAATCCATATCGGCAACGGGCGAGGATAACAGCATGACCGAGTCTGTATCCGTACATGTAGCTATGAGATCTACGCAATGGCGATGTCGTACTCGTCTCATTCCACTGAGCTCCCTCCTGAAGCTATTCATCAAATAGCGATGCTTTTCGAAGTTCATTGGTCGGGACATCACTTTCCTAGCGTAGCTCATTCCTGTCCTAGGGTCAACGGCGTGATGAACTTCGCCATAACCGCCGGCTCCAAGCATTCTCATTTCCTTAAGCCCCATGTAGTCGGAATCCGTAAGAGATAGGTGTTGCCCTTTCAAGTCCATGGGTATTTCATCGTCCAGGTATCGCTCTTGAGCGTCCAAAAAGCATTTCGTCCCGTCCTCTTCCAGGATCTTTTGCAGTATGCGTTTCGGAATTGGGAGCCACAAGTCCGTAACATGGGCGTCAAGAAGCTTTTGAACGAGATTTTCTCGACCTAGTTGACATGATATGGAGTAGAGTTTTGGATTCTCGAGCCATTGTGTTTTCCTATTCTGGGGAAAGGGTAGGATGCCGGGACGGTCGGCTTTCTCTTGCTCCATTAAGCTTGACAGGGCTAACAAGGTTGGGCGGGAGTTGGGCTCCACAGCCTTTCGATAATAAAGACTGCCAAAAATGGTTAACTTCAGAAGTTCGGAAGCGGCTTTGAGTAGACTACCGCTTATCAAGGGATATAAAATCTCCTCACGTCTTGCATACCCCTAACCTCACGCTTGACCACCTGATCGGAATCAGGCTGAACAAAGCGGGAGGTCGTGATGGGGCCAGTAAGAAAACCTTAGATTAAAAAAAGGTGGACGAAGAGATCAAAGAGACGTACCACAATGAGTGTCGGTACCTAGTGGAGACTCTAGACCTTTGGATGTTGGTATTGGGATTGAGCTAAGCTGCCATGTGTGGTGAGCTGAGTGCTGCATAAGAAGGCGGCTAATAGTCCAATCAAATCTCGTGTCAACCGCGAAAGGCGTCCTCACGTGCCATCCTGCCAACTACCTTAGCAAATATATTCGAGGAATACTGCTATGCATCAAATACACCGATAGCTTATAAGTACCGAAATACCCGCCATGCTGTCCTTGACCATGGAACACAGCCCATCCCCAACCTCCACACCGCACGCAACGCCCTACGAGTGGCCCAGACCAAAGCAAAAGCCGCGGCATAGGACACTAGAAGTAGTCACACGCATGAAGAATAAGCTGAAGAAAACACCAGAGCCAATCCGCCAATCTATCGCGCAACAGCGCATCAACGTGGGAGAAGAGGTATGAGCAGCCACAAGACAGGCTGCATATAACGGCAAGGCTTTAATGCACATCACATAATACACAAAATCTTGTATGGTTTCAGATTTAGCTCAACCTAGTCATAGAATCTATGCAATCATTCTACGTATACAGTTACACAGGATATTCAGACGTCATTAGTTCAGATGCATCGTGAGATGATTGCGATTATTAGCGACTAATATAGCATGAGAGCCAAGTCTACGCTATCTAAAAGTATTAATTAGTAGAATAGAATATAGTAAACTTCTTTCGTCTATAAAGCTAGTATATATTAATACTCTATATATATCGAATGTGTAGCAGCCATCGCGTTGTCAAACTCGCGGAATAACCCAAAAAGGTGACACAAAATGGCATTTCGTCCCGAATACCTTGAAACGCAAGAAGGTTGTTGGTTGCAGTCATTGCCTGAGGCTCACGTCACGGCATGACTGCGAGGGCAACGGCCCGAGCCTCATGAAAGAGGGCGTGGCGCGTACCGTCCGGATAGCTATGTGGTGCTAACATAACAGTTCCGCGTTTCGCCCTTACTGAGGATTCCTACTTCCCATCATTGACGTCTAGTCCATGCTCTTCCAATAAAGCAAGCATAGATTCAAGTCCTGCTTCTTTCGCCTTCTGCGTAGCCGTAATTCCGACGTCGCCCGTAAGTGTAGCGCCGTGTTTAATTAGCAAATGGAACAATTCCACGTGTTCCAACCGCACTGCGCTAGAGATCGGTGAAGGGGGCACCGGAGGCCACCACGCCGCGGCATCTAGGGCATTCACGTCCACCCTATGTTCGATGAGTCTCTTTACAATACCCAACTGCCCTCTCCTCGCGGCCACTGCCATTTCATGACCCGTTTGCGTGGTGTTGTAGTAGCAGTTTCACAACTCGTTCAGAGCCAAATTGGCAAGCGGCGAAGAGCGGCGAATCCTTCGTCGCCGCCCACCCCCCTCCCCCCGGTCCGTTGGCGCACCAAGTGCAAGAAGGTGCGCGGCCATTTCCTCCCATCCATTTTTTGAAGCGAACTGGACGAGATTGTCAAACCAAATCGTTTGTTCTCGCTTTTTCTTATCACGGGTCACAGTGGCTAAACATTCTTATGATGGGTTGCATTCGCCAATACACGAGCTGGGAGGATGTACACCCCTTCTTAGAAAACCGCAGCCAGAAATCAACAAGTCTTTTTTTTTCAATGTCCCATCATCTACCTTATTGTGCTTGGTGAGGAAACCATGGTCTTGCAGGCATCGGAGTGAGGAAGCTGTGTGCCAACATCTGTAAATTTATTTTGCTGACTGACGCTGACTTAGGTTATCACTTCTGCTGCTCTTGGGCTTCTCTTGGCCATATTGCATGGTCCAGTATTCGACCTCTTTGCTAAATGCTCTCGAGCAGCCGGGAAGAATGCCCGAACAATGTCTGCAAGTTGCTTGAACATTTGGATTTTTGCCTTGGAAGCAGGTACTATTTTACCTTTCATTTACCGTGGCCAGCCCTCTACATGTATTCCCAAAATCAGTTTCTTCGTATGACGGCTATGTGATGCAGAGTGTTGTCGCTGTGACATTAGTCAACCTTCTGTGGACCATAGTCCCTTATTTTGAAAAATACATCAAACGACTGGCTCTTTTCCTCTTCCGTACATTCATTATCCTCTCCACCAGAATCCTGCCTGTATTCGGGAGCTCATTCGAGGGCATCTAGCAAATTCAATCTTACAAGCAGGCATTGGTATCTCCCAATCTAAGCATCTTTCCTTAGGCAAGATGGCGATACACCATATCAGAGCAACTCCCAACACTAGATCAAAACTCTCGCCATCGACATTATCGTCCTGCTGGGCACACTTGGTTTGCGGAATTGGTTACAGTTGGGACGGGGCCCTTTGGCTGCCGGCCGACCTCCGTTCATGTCATTCTCGAGCTTATGGCTTAGCTATAACATACAACACAGTATACGAAGGGATGAAACACTGAGGAAGAACCTTTATATAGGAATAGTAGGCATACTAGTCAGTATCCCGAACTGAAAATAGTACTCTAGCGATACTGGAGAAGGGGCATTCCATGGGCTTGGAGCACTTCCCAGCGTCGGTTGGAATTGCGGATACTGATTCCTGGATACAAGCAGGTCCGGCTCTAGAGGTGCGTCTACTGCATTATGCGGACTAGCGGCACGTGCATCAATGTCTGCGGAATAGGGAACTGCCCCAGCCAGGATTCAGAAGGCTCGAGATAAGTGGCGTTGGAAAAGTCGGATTCATCTGGCATGCTAAGGCCACCTCCGAAGCCGTGGGTATCTCCAACGAAACCGGATCCGACCGCACGTGTCGTCATCGTATCCTCGGTGGGGGCTTGGAGCCGCTGGAGAAGAGACGATGCTGCAGATGTCGCTGCCCGGAACCGATCTGCGAATTGCTGAATCTGCTCCCTGTCCATTTGGCTTATTCGAGACATCAGTTGATCCATGTAGTAGTCGTTCAGATCTCCTGGACGGTTCACGGATTCGCGAAACATTTGGGTGAAGACCTCCATCGCTGCGGCTTCTCCACGCTCCACCATCGGGCCAGGTAGATTGTTGCGAAGGTGTTGTGGATTGAAATCATCGGAAACTGTAGCGGTTGGATCGAAACCCTCAGCTATAGAATCTAGACCTAAAAAAGACGGCTGATCGATGTTACTCAGTATGTTGTTGTCGTCGACGGGACTTGTTGATGTCACGGCGCTTGAAGCCGGCGGATGGACCTTATAGGTAGGATCATCGACATCTGTAGAAGTTAGGAAACGGTTCGGGCTGAGGCTATTTCAATTATTGAGACGAAATAACTCACAAGGACTAGGTATTTGAGGACATTGTGGGTACATCGTTTGATAAAGGGACACCCAGTGTTCGCCAACTCGGGAGCCCCGAGGTTGCGCACCCCTGCGGCAATATCCCATCGTGTGAATATTGGAATATTCCTCTTCCTTGACAACGTACTCCCAACACAGGCGACAGAGAATTAAGAAGGGAAACAAGCGGCGGTGTCGTCGAATCCTCAAATGCTGTGTCACAACGGACATGTGGGCCCCTCCTTCAAAATTACAGACTGGCCGCAAATTATTGACCTCACAGTGCTTATAGACAGGACAGGCGAGAAGTCGCGCGGCGCTCTTCGCCTTTTTTCGTTGACTATGGCTTCTTTTGCTTCTTCTTTGTCCTCTTTCATCATTCATACCCCCTTGACCGCCAGAGTTGGAGGCGCCATTGGTTCGATTTGGCGGTCCGCCTACCCAATCCAATGGAGTTGCGCCCTGGGAATGGTCTGCGGAATTTGAAGGAGCTTGTGATCTTGAAGGTGCCGCCGAAGTATACGGGCCGGAGGCATTTTGCGCTGTCTCGGAAGTGAATCGGTTACAGGGGACGGAACCGCGACCATAGTTCAACTGATATAGAAGCTCCAAACGCGCCAGCGCATTTTGCGTACCGGTAACTAAGGTATCGTCCGGACTAGAAATATCAATTAGACACAAACGAAACACTATGATGGGGGAACTTGCAATCTTTCTCGTAAATTCCCTACAATGATATCGAGAACATTGAAGAAGTTATTCACTCGCGCTGGGCGCACACTAGGATCTAGGCAATTGAGAAGATATACCAATCTGTCATGTGGAATATAGGGATGGTCGCAGACAATTAGGTGAGGCTGCGATGTAGGAGCAGTAGCTGGAACCTCTTGGCCTTCGGAGTCCGAAATTATGGGGCTTGCAGTATTGGAAATTCCCGAGCCCACCTCTCTCAATTCTGCGGGAGACTTGGTCAATGGATATTTGTTGACAAGTACAGTATTGATTGTGAATGTATTTTGATGCAACATACCTGCAGACTCCGGCCGCGCTGGTAGCTTCCTGGATCGCTCGTGTGCATCTTTGGCGGGCATCTTATCGGTCTGAGTTGTTAGGCGCAGAAAGGTATTTTGGCCCGGGTGTGGGTGGAGGTTTTACTGACCCTAAGGTTGTACACTGACCAAGGACGAAGTGGGTCTTCGAGATAATAGTTCAATAGACTTCTCTCCTCACTCCATGGCCGAGCAGAAGTAACGGAAAATATTCGGTCAAGGTGGTTAGGCTTTTCATCCTCCTCCAGCGGCCTCCTATCTCCACCCCGTGGCCGAGGCGGAGCCGTGGGAAAGAATTGGTCGAGATAGTTGGGCTTCTCGCCTTCGGTACATTGTGCGTGTGCCTTCCCAGACAGAGCTAGCTCTTGTATTGTTGAATTTTGAGAAGGCGCATCTCGTATTTCCGAGACATGGAATTGTGTTGCTAGATCTGGGCGTCGTTCGAGAACTTCATTGACCTCTTCCAGCAATGTTACACCTGAGGACTGGCTTGTTTGGTCAGTACTTATCAACGTCTCGGACGAGGCGTTCGAGGAACCATTATAGAGAGAGGGCGGATGCTGGGGTGCCGTCGACAACCGGCGGATGCAGACGTTCTCTGGATATTCCGTAGACATCCCGCCTAATCCAGTATCTGGCACAGCGACTGATCCATCATCATCCCGCACACATCCTGTAACCTGAATTGGTGGATCCGGGACTATATTTGGGGCGGGTACTGGTCTCTTTGGTCCTATATAGATTGGGGCAGTCCCGTGTCGCACATTGGAGAGTGGAATAGGTACGATACGGAAGGTCAGGGGCTCGAGGAAAGGGAAATTTATGCGGGGATCGTTGTGGTTGTTGGTTGGATGTGTCGCCGACAGATTTCGAGGATCGCTCCTTACATTCTCAGTGGTTGAGGGAGTTCGGTCCGCCGGGGTTTCATGGTCTTCCATGGCGCCTTGTGCTCTGAACATGTATTCCAAAGGAATGTTTAAAAAGGCGGAGGTTGAAGACTGGCGAAGTGATCATATTTCAGTCGCTACCAGTTTTCATATCCTAAAAGATACGTAACTCTTATTTCTAGGAAATACCGAGTTGAAACTTAAGAATTGCGACTCATTGTTCACCGGTTCGTAGCCACAGCTGGCGGAATGAACCAATAGACGTGCGACACCAAGAGCACCACAGCTGAGCCACCTGCAAGAATTCAGGAATTATGCAAGATGCCGGAAACTCCAGGGAAAGGTCATTTACGCAATTCTTGAATCTGGGAAATACTGGGAAGCCAAGGTTTTTCCAGCTTGTGTGGTCGCGGGCTTTGCATGACGGTTCAACGCACCGCTTTGTTTCGCGCCGCTAGAGTCGACGAATGCGTCTCATTAGTTTAGGACTGTACAAAGAAGAAAGATCGACAAGTTGACGAGATTAAGTCTCGGCTGATGGACCTATCTTGGTGTTGGGTAATGGATCGATCCAGGCCGTCGCAACCCTAAGCGACCCGGCCCCCGCCGCCTCCGTTCTTACCCCCTCACGCGGGGTGCAAAAAAAGTGGCACACCAAAATGCCACCTAAAATTATCAAAAATTCAGATCTCAACAACCGTACTATATTTTTATAAATAATAATTTGTAATAGATAGTATATATATATATAGATTGTTATCTCTAACTTACTATACCTAAAAAGTTCGTATTTTCGTAGAGTTTTATTATATAACGTAGCTTTATTAATATCTAAATCTAGCGCGCTAACCCGTTAGTACTATACTTCCTATATCTAATATAAAAGCTTTAAAAGCTATCTCTATGATTTCGCGCTGTTCTTGCCCCTCTGCGATGCGATTTTGGTTAGAAATTGTATAAGGGGGGCGTTTTGGAAGGTTTTAAGTTTTTTGCACCCCGCGTGCCCCTCCGTCTAAAAGTCAGCCGCGCGCTCCCATCTCCTTTCTTTCCAACAACTCGCCAAGAATTCCAAAAAATTCAGTGGATCTGTCTCATGGCATCATCCCCGGTGATTTAAAATACTCGTAAGTGTGAGTATTCTTTGCCCACCGACGCGATACCCCCCCTTAATTCCTAACTAATGAAGAAGCTATCGTAGACGAATCGAAGCAAGTAGCCTGGGAGTTTGTGAGAAGCATACCGTGAAGATTTATAAGTTTCAAATAGTACATACCAGACCAGAAACAGTCGCAAGATGCAGGACTAAATGTCATGCTACACGACCTTTGCGTGCGGAAGCATAGACTTGGAACATGCAAGTGTTTGTTCAGCAATTTGGTCACATCCATCGCGTACCGGACGAATGAAAGCTTTTGGTTATTTGGTTAGGGGTCATCGATCTGGTAGTTCGGTCAGAATTCTGTGCCTCAAACGAGCACTTACAACCATGTGCCATACGGACGAAGTGCCCATTTTGCCCGTGGATCCTCGGGAACTGTGCAAATCAAAAGGATATCTTCGCTTCTCGTGCTCTTTATTGTGTACGTGACATGGTTTTGGCGAGTCATGTGAGTAGCCGGCCATGTCTAATGAAGCCGGGGATACCTGACCTTTGATCTCCAGATACACATGTTTGTTGCTCGCTTCTTGTGCACAAACTCCGTTGAACCACGTTGGATCGATTTCCTGGTTACTGGAAGCTAACATGTTTGAGATGGGGCCTGGTGCTAGTTGTTCGTTGGGGATGAAATGTGCCATGGCGGGTTTCGTGGGCATATTAGGGTGCGACAACGGCGAAGGAGAAACATCAGTAGCAAGCAAAAACAATTATTGGTAGCTAAAGATAAGGCTGACGACTATGATTGCGCGACTGTGGCTTGAAGAAAGGCTGCCTTCTCATCTTCGATCGGCGAGTAAGTGCGTAGAAGGAAGGCTGAGCGATAATATGATTGCGGAACCATATGGGACAACAACCTTCTCACTTGCCGACGTACGCGACTGCGGTTGCCCCTTCTGAATCTCTACTTCTGTACGTACGCCTCTCCAATACCCCTCTGCACGGAAGGCCTCTCCGCGATCCGGTCCACCCACTTGAGCAGGTGCGGGAACTCTTTCACCTCGTCCTTTGTAAACCCACTCTTCTCCCAATTCTTGACCCATGGCCATGTCTTGATATCTGCGATGCTGTACTTGCCTTTGCCATTGCCCGCTAGATACCTGTGAAATGTAAGTGCATTTCTCTCAAACTCTTTCGGACCGGAACTACTTACTCTCGCGGCTCGCCTGTATATTTGCCACTTAGATGGATCTCCAACACGCCGTACACTCGGAGTGTCTCATTTCTAAATCGTGTGATTGCATATGGAAGCTTCTCCGGCGCCGCGCGAGTGAAGTGGTTTACCTGACCCTGGTACGGCGCGCCGCTGCCGTGCCAGAAGAAGGTCCACTGCAGTGCCTGATTACGTTCCAGGTCATTGGTGAAGCCGAATTTATCCTGCTTGTCAGCGAACTTGAGCAAATAAAAGAGTTGCGCTGAAGTCTCGTGGACGGTAAAGGGCGGCGATTGTGTGTTGTCAATGAGTACGGGGATACGGCCTTGAGGGTTTAGTATCTCGTTAGTTGACGAGGGCATTACATGTACCGTTGGGATTGAGGCGGAGGAACCAATCAGACTTTTGGACATTGGTGCTGGGACATTTGTCAGAAATCAGTTACTAGGTGGGGCCGGAGACATGTACGAGATGTTGATGAGGGTTGTCGTCCACTCCGTGCCATATGCGTCCTTCAATTCTTCAAGGAAGATCTGAACCGCCTGTCCATTGGGGGTATTTTGCGTGATTAGGTGTAGGCCTTTGGCGGTCCTCACATCTGCTGGGGTTTCCTCGGTGTAGACGGAGTTGGACATGTTGGCGCAAGGTTACAAGCGTTACGTGAGAGTAGAATGTAGTGCTCGGTACTGCGATGGTTGTTGTGGCTATCGACGCCTTTGCTTGCGGGTATTGGAGCTTAAATGCAGCCTAGCTTCGCAATGCCCCTCATTGTCGATTACCCCACCAACGCGATGATGTGATGACGCGATGACGCGATGCGGGGTACGGTATGCAACATCGTATTAGAACACACACTCAAGTCGAAGTAATTACGTCTATATTTGTAAGCAGCTCTGAAATCCTTGATAGATTTTACTGGGGTATTATCATTATTATTATTATTATTGTTTTTCTTTCCTGAGGAAAAGCTGCATTGCGCAACTATGCTCTAATAATAACCTATATATATGTATAAAAACAAGCACTGAAATATTAACTGTACATCTGGCTGCTCCCGAGTCTGGTAGACTACTGTCGCTACCGCTCAACATCATGGCACGCGCCACGCCCTCTCCATGAGGCTCAAAACGTTGCGCCACGGCACGCGCCACGCCCTCTTTCATGAGGCTCGGGCCGTTGCCCTCGCAGTCATGCCGTGACGCCTCGGGCAATCACGGGCAATGACTGCAACCAACAACCCTCTTGCGTTTCAAGTTATTCGGGACGAAATGCCTTTGTGTTACCTTTTTGGGTTATTCCGCGAGTTTGACGACGCGATGGCTGCTACTCATTCGATATTAACTGTACATGAAAAGAGTGGAACGCTCGATATCGGCTATAACCAGTCGCAGACGCCGCACACGCAGCGATAGAACAGTGGGCAGCCACTACTGGCTTCATACGACACGAGCGTCAACACGCGACTCTGAGGAGACGAGGGGCGAGGCGGGAGAGGGGCAGTCATTATAGTTACTGTTGGGGCAAAGGATGAGCCCTGGGTGTGCATCACACCAAGGGGGTAACTGTAGCGGAAATTTAATGAATGAAGCAGAGTAGAATACGAAGTGATAAGCTGTCGCCCTCGCACATAAGATTTTATAGGCGCAAGGCCAGTTGTTGAGCACGATATTTCGGAGGGGTGTACAACAGCGTCCTGAACAAAGTAAAGTGACTGTATTCACTAATGGTAGTTCAAGAGCATCTATAGCTTCTATACCCATAGGAGGTCGCATCGCACCTAATTTAACTGCGGGTGAAAGAGCACTAACCTCTTATAGAATTAACAGATATGTCTGTTGATGGTCTTGGCTTAGAAGGTGGCCAAATGATCTTCCGAAGCGAGGCGTCGAATGGGAGGGCGACCGCTCAGCCGTAGACCTCGGGGCTGAAGAAGAAGCGAGCAAAGCCAGCGTTATGAAGTACTCTGGTTTCAATAACTTGCTTCCTCTTCTGACCAACACCGAATCCCAGATGGCGCCGAGTCTACGCCGCGAGGACTACTCGGTGGGGTGGGTGTGTGCCTTGCCAGTCGAGCTCACGGCGGCGCAGGTACTGCTTGACGAAGAGCACCAAGACCTCCCTCGAGACCATAACGATACGAATACTTACACTCTCGGGCGCATCGGCGAGCACAATGTCGTCCTTGCGTGCCTGCCCGCAGGTCAGACCGGCACCAACTCTGCTGCCGTGGTCGCAGAGCAGATGAAGTCAGCCTTTCGGGCCATTCAACTTAGACTGATGGTCGGAATCGGAGGCGGTGTTCCCAGCGTAGAGGAAGATATTCGACTCGGGGACATTGTGGTTAGCCAACCGACCAAGGGCTATGGCGGCGTCATCCAGTTTGACTTTGGAAAGTCAAAGCCGAACGAGTTCGAGCGAACGGGCTTCCTGAATATTCCTCCTCCGATCCTCCTTAGCGCCGTCGCGAAGCTGCGAGCGAACCACGATCGGGGCAAGAGCGATCTCGTAACACACATTTCAAAACTTGGCAAGCTGCCCAAGTACAGACGCGAATACACAGGCGACGATATACTGTTCGAAGGAAGCTACACCCACGTTGGAGGGGACGATTGTGTATCATGCGACAACGCAAGGAAGGTACAGCGGAAGGCGCGGACGGAAGATACGCCTAAAGTGCACTATGGCACGATCGCGTCGGCAAACCAGGTGATGAGGGACGGGCGGACCAGAGACCGGACCAGCTCGGAATTCGGTGGGGTGCTCTGCTTTGAGATGGAGGCAGCAGGCTTGATGAATAGCTTCCCTTGCTTGGTGATCCGCGGCATCTGCGACTATGCAGATTCGCACAAGAACAAGAGGTGGCAGGCGTATGCTGCAGGAACAGCAGCAGCATACGCGAAAGAGTTGCTTTTAGTGATACCAGCGGCAGATGTGGCGAACAGGCAGACAGTGGATGATGCAACGACAGGTCCGTAAAACTATCGTGGTTCTCTATTGGACCAATAAAGCTTATGGGCCGTAGAACAGAGTCGGACCCGCAGTGCCTATCGCGACGATACCGCTGCTGATCTCCATGAAGCGGCGCGTAGAAATTGCCACTTACTGGATCTACAAATAATGAATCGGCCTGAGTGGAAAATCATATTATCACAAGCCAGTAAGTTCCAAATGGTTGATATCTGTCGCCTCTTACCTCTGGTAGGGATTTCCCAATCTGACTTACTGGAACGCTTGTCCTGCTACAACTATCAAAGAGAATATCGCCGTCGAGCCAGGAAAAAGCTGAAGCATACTACCGAGTGGATTTTGAAGGAACCTGATTTTGAGTCATGGCTCCACAGCAGACAACCTCAGTGTTTGTGGCTAACTGGCATTAGTATGTTCTCCTAGTCCTTAAAATAAAGATACAATTAATGATTCCACAACAGTCGGCAGCGGTAAAAGTGTTACACTGTATAACCCATTTTTACTCATTCCAGTTACAAGAGCTGACGTTGTAATAGAACTACGATGATCAACAAAGCGTCTATCGAAGCCCAGAAGATTGGCAAACCAGTACTCTATTACTTCTTCGATCACTCTCTCCGCTCTCACCTTACAGCGCGCTCCTTGTTCGAGAGCTACACGAAGCAACTTCTCTACTATCTAGAGTCAATCCGGAAAAGCTGTCCATGCGACGTCATCACGCAAATTGGTGAGTTCTACGGACCTAAAAAGCGCCCTCCGTCTCTAGATGAGGTAGTGGACGAGCTGATAATACCACTTTCGACGACCGAAGCTGAGTGTATTTTCATTGTCGACGGGCTCGATGAATGTGGTACAAAAGAGACTCAGGAGGTCTTGAGAGTATTCAAGAAACTTCTTGCTGCTCCCTCATGTCGAGTGTTAATCGCCTGTCGCGAGGAGGTTGATATCACCAGACGGATACCAGGCTCGGTTCGCATCAGGATCACTCCAGAAAAGTCAAAGGCGGATATGAAGCTTTTTATTGGGTGCAAACTCGAAGACAAGCAGTCTTACCGTCGGATTTCTAAGAGTAAAGATATGCTCACATATATTGAACAAACGTTGATGAAGAGGGCTGACCGCATGTGAGTAGCCACGCCATAACTTCTGATTTATGCGCTGAACATGCATCACAGGTTTCTTTGGGCGGAACTTCAGATACAGCTGCTTTGGGATAACTGTTCTGGAGAAGACGCGGTTGATGACACAATATACCAGTCTCTCCAACAGCTGCCGGAAGATCTGAATGAGATATACCGAACTTGTTGGCGGAAGGCAGGTCGAGACGAAAAGAAGCAATCTCTTGCCAACAAGGCTCTAAAGCTACTATGTGCTGCCGTGGAACCCTTCCGAATCAGTCAACTTCGGGAGGCATTGGTGGTGGATCCCCAAAGTGGTGAACTGAAGAGTAGCCCAATACAGGAGGACGAGCTCATAGCATGCTGTGCTAGCTTCATTTACCTGGAGCACGATGGCGAAGACGAGTTGGTTCTTCTGGCTCATTATTCGGTCCGCCAGTTCCTGCTCGCAACTTTTTCAGGAGACTACGACACTACCGAGCTAGAACTGGGTGAACTTTGTATCACTCATCTCCACCGACATATGCCGGTACGCGACCTCACCTATCACGACCAAGATTCCTCCCTCGGGCGCAGGCAGATAAACCTGCTAATGCCTACCAATATTAGGTCATCTGTCGCTAGAATTGTGGCGCCACGGCTCCTTCGCTTCTCCACTTTTCGACCATCCTCCGTCTCCCCAATCCGGCTGTCTGCTCCAACTCAGCGGGCGAGCTTTACGTCTGATCGTAAGACGTTCCTGTACTATGCAAAAAAGCACTGGACACCGCTCACCCGGCGCATTTCCGTAAATTCTTCTTCTTATTCAAAGTTTGAAGAGGTTGCACTATCAAATATCAAGGCGTGGTGGGTCTTTCCTTGGCAGAGACACTACGAGTCCTCACACACCTCGCATGTCAGTGCAATATACGGCTGGTCCATCATGAACTCTCACTATGGACTTTTGGCTCTTGCAATCGATCAGCAAACCCGGGTTCACAAGTCGATGTACAGTCTTCCATTATTAGGTTCGATTGAGAAGAGACCTCTGCTCCCTTTCCAAGCCGCTGCAGAGATTGGTGATGCTGAAGTGGGCAAACTCTTGTTGAAGATACTGCCAAAGAAAGATCTGAAGGTTGGACAGCCAAGCCCCCTGCATATCGCGGTCCAAAAAAGCCATAAGCTAATGAGACACTTCTTGCTCGACGCCGGACTATCGCGCAACCTGGCGACGCTCGAAGGCCACTGCGATTGCGTCACCGCCGTGGCCTTCTCGCCGGACGGCAAGACGTTGGCATCGGCATCGAACGATAGGAAGCTTAGGCTATGGGACGCCGGCTCGGGAGCGGCGCTGGCGATGCTCGGAGGCCACCGCGATTGGATCAACGCCGTGGCCTTCTCGCCGGACGGCAAGACGCTGGCATCGGCATCGGCATCGAACGATATGACGCTTAGGCTATGGGACGCCGGCTCGGGAGCGGCGCTGGCGACGCTCGGAGGCCACTGCGATTGCGTCAACGCCGTGACCTTCTCGCCGGACGGCAAGACGCTGGCATCGGCATCGAACGATACGACGGTTAAGCTGTGGGACGCTGGCCCGAGAGTGTTCTATGCCTCCGTACCCACCTCCTCGGATGCCTGTGCTCTTATAATTCCTTGATTAGAAAATTAGTAACAGAAATTCTTTGTAATCTACATTCTCTAATGTCATACAGAATCTTCTGGATGACGCTAGTGCTTTCTCGGGGCGCTGAATTAACAGTCACGCGACAATTACATCTATTGCTGATCAGCAATTCAAAAGTCAGTGCGCAGTATTGCTA
>JASJFT010000148.1:31516-112316 GCA_030770425.1 Darksidea phi
CGATAGGACGCTTAGGCTATGGGACGCCGGCTCGGGAGCGGCGCTGGTGACGCTCAAAGGGCACTGCGATTGGGTCACCGCCGTGGCCTTCTCGCCGGACAGCAAGACGCTGGCATCGGCATCGGGATCGAACGATAGGACGCTTAGGCTATGGGACGCCGGCTCGGGAGCGGCGCTGGCGGCGCTCGAAGGCCACCGCAATTGCGTCAACGCCGTGACCTTCTCGCCGGACAGCAAGACGCTGGCATCGGCATCGAACGATACGACGGTTAGGCTATGGGACGCCGGTTCGGGAGCGGCGCTGGCGACGCTCGAAGGCCACCGCAATTGCGTCAACGCCGTGACCTTCTCGCCGGACGGCAAGACGCTGGCATCGGCATCGAACGATACGACGGTTAAGCTGTGGGACGCTGGCCCGAGAGTGTTCTATGCCTCCGTACCCACCTCCTCGGATGCCTGTGCTCTTATAATTCCTTGATTAGAAAATTAGTAACAGAAATTCTTTGTAATCTACATTCTCTAATGTCATACAGAATCTTCTGGATGACGCTAGTGCTTTCTCGGGGCGCTGAATTAACAGTCACGCGACAATTACATCTATTGCTGATCAGCAATTCAAAAGTCAGTGCGCAGTATTGCTACTTCAACCATCACGGCTTTGGCGCAGGCATCATTCGAGCGAGCTTGGAAGCCGAGCAAAGTCATTTGACTACGCTGCAAATAGCTCATTCGGTGTTAACAGCGGTTAGTCTTATACAGTTGTAGAAGCTGGACCTCCTAATAGCGTTACTCTCTTTCTGAGGAGTTATTATGAGAAGCTTGCGTAAAAAGCCATTGATTGAAAGATATAATGGATACGAGCGTACGGATGTGCCGGTGTACTTTAGTCTCCGATATATGGGATCCTTAGCCAACTGCAGGGGTCCAAAGTGTTGCCCGCCATTCAGCCGCCGATTGTAACATGTGAAGAATACGGGTGCAACTGTTAGTAATTCAAAACTCTTATTAACGATAGCGGCTAGATAGAAGTAGAGAGGTTAGGGTGCGTAAGACGTTCGTTAGGGGCAGTCCAAAGTTGGTACAGCGTATTCCAAAGCGCTAGCGGGAGAAAGCTGAACCTGTACACCACTGTAAGCTACTCTCTCTTATTCGCACCTTATAGCGGAATATTATTCTTTTTTTTACTTCAACATGTCCAATAAAGCTACTAGAGTCTTTAAACCCTAGACGTAATCGAACAAATGAAAAATTCCTAAAATGTATAAAAACCGTACTTAGAAGGAGTGATAAACTAGTTCGATATAACACCGATATCTACATTCTAATTCGGCGAAATAGAATTATTCGGGAACACAAGTCTATAAAGTATAAGTATTAGCTACTTTCGTCTAGTAAAATTGTGGGTATAGATAGAAAACAAATAAACCCTTAGGGCTAAGAAATCTACTTGGGAGAATAGCCATCGTGCGCATGCTGGTTGAGAAGGGTGCCAACATCGAGATATGGACTCTTACAGGCATGACACGGCTTCAGATGCAGACTGCTGCGGCCGGAAACGACGCCATTGTGCCAATACTACTTGAGAGTGGCCCTGACTTTAGAGCGACCGATCACCGTAGCCGAACGTCGATTTCGCTTGCCAGAGCGGAAGGGCACGAAGCCGTGGTTAGGCCGCTCCAAGAATACATTGGCCGCCAGCGACCGCCACCTCTGCTCACTCATATAGCAAAGAAGTTGCAAAAGGAAGAAAACTAGGTGGAGAAGCGTTGCTTAAGCCTAGATAGCGTATCATATAGTACTACTCAAGCTACGTCATGAATTGCACGCGCAAAAGCTAGAAGAGAACTCTATTTGCATGTTGCAGGCTCAAAAGTGTTATAGTAGGCTAGAACGAATCGTTCGTCGATTAAGCTGGTGTAGACATTGGAGAATCAGCTTTCTTGCTAAAAGCGGCATACCAAAAAGTAAGATGCGATACGAAACTGTTGAGCTGTGAGAGCATGCTTGACGGCAATATGTATGCTTTGCTACTCTATGTCACCACAAGACTAGTGCCCCTTCCCTTTTTTACCAGACGCCTTCCGGGCATCCTTATTAGCAACAGAAAATTCAATGCTAGCTTTCTATCTCTCTTTCTTACACACCATAAAACAACAATTGGGCCCAGAACAGGGTCATGAGCACAAAACACTGACTTTGCTTTTCAAACATATGTGCCACCTTGCTGGGTAATAAATATAAAGAGCGCTCAAAATGTATAAAAGGCTTTTATTAGTTAACACTCTTGAATTAACACATTATTTTGCGTACTATGTCTTGGTTCAGCGTACTAGAAAGATATAGCTAATACCTCGCACGTTTTGTTTAGGAAGGTACCGACAATAAAGTTTCACTTTATGGCCATAGACTTGAACTACGCGGTTGCATATCTAGGAGCTATTTTCGAACTCAATCCGCGGAGGTGAGCATAAGAGTATACGGGATGACTGTTTGGAAGGAGTGGCTTGGGAAAATTGAGTATTAGCTATGTGCTACTAAGTGACAACTATTCTGGAATGTGGAAAACCAGATCTTATTGGTTTGCAGTAAGGCCGCCGTTGAAGGTACACTCGGAATTGGTCTTAGTATGGGCTGCAAGTGGAAAGTTGGCTACGGACATATGCAAGATAATTGCTCCGCATGTCACCTCCTCGACCGGTCGGTCTCTGCTTGCATTGTTCATCTCCACCCAATATTCATCGCGACTGATCACCAAAGCCCCATATCATGCCATTTGTGGAAAGGGAATGCCAACCCATGCAGCCGGGACACCAGAATTACTCCTGCTCGACTTCCTTCTCGACATCCTCATGGTTCTTCTCCGTTTCCTTCTCAACACTACGCTCGTAGAGATCGGAAACTGCTCCTGCATTAGCAATCTAACCTGCAAACCAAAGCGGACAAGTGCGACCTACGAGTTCGCCCCCGAAGTAAAAAGTCATTCAGCGCATCCGAAACTTCCTCGTAAAGTGCCAAATCCGCAACCGACAGGATAATATTAGCCTTAGCGCGGATGCGAGAGTAATAAGCCTGAAATTTGAGATAATTGCGCGTAAGTCCATCGACAATGACTTTCTCCATATCGCCACCTGTAGGAGGCGAAGTATCGAGTCGCATATCTTACGTCGGCTCGCTAGTAGCGATGGTCTTGTTGAAGCGTGAGGAGGCCCGGTAGAGAAAACTTGACGTTCTCGGCGACATCTTCCCAGAAGCCGATGAGCGTTAGGATGGCGATGCGATAGTCCCCAGATGCGTTGACGTTGGTCGAGTGGTGACCGATAAGCCCGCAGATCCTGTATAGGGCCGCTTGTGGATGTGGGCGTGCGAGCAGGTTGAAGTGGTGTGGAGTCTTGGGGACTGGCTTTGCGCCCATGGGCGTCATCTCACGTATGATCTTGTGAGATTTATGAGGGTGGCGCGTACTTCCTCAGCTTCCGAGGAGTCTGGCGAAGTCATGGTTGGGATGGATGCAAGTGAGTTGTGGTATCGGAGCGTATGTGGTGTTAGCAATGACGGATGAGGCAGAGCAAAGTCGAATGCTATATGTTAACAGATTGTGAAGGTGTAATAGTAAGAGAAAGGCACAGTTCTCTGAGAACAGCACAAGTTAAGCGCAAGGGGCAACTTCTAGAAGCTGCGCTGGGTCACTCACCTGCAGCTACGACTCTCAATCACCAACAGGTGAAACTTTCAGTCTCAGGCAAGCCTGTGCAAACCTGTTCTCTTTTGGATACTGTATGATACTTTTTCGACATTAGTCACCTGGCAAATTTGCAAATGTGTTTGCTCTCTCGCCCGCATTATATCGATTACAGATAGTCTCTAACAGACTAGCTTTGCGGGTTCCCTTGCAAAGAGGTGTCCAGTACGGTCCGGCCCAGATATATCATTCAGCCAGCCCAAGACACCTACCCATGCTATTTCTTCAAGTCAAATAACTCCGGCTCGTCCCAAAGGAGTAACTAGATCTGTCCACCCATCACGGGCCCATGGCGCTGGTCCAGGTGATCGTAGTCGAGCTCGAACTCCCTCTGCAGAAAACTTAGCATCATTCATGGGGGACTTCCGATAAGACACGGTGTACGTACCCTTTCTCGCCTCCAGTTCGTCACATCGAAGAACAGATACCAGCCACGCTCCACTTTCGGCGATATCCGGATGGGTGCCGGAAGATCGGGATCCTTCATCATCCACTGCTGAAGTTTGATATGCCATCTCCAGTCCCGGTTGTACAGCTCGTTCGCGGCAACCTCCTGTATTATATCCCGCGGATGTTGGTAGAAGATAGCAAGCAGGGTTTCCGCCGAGAAACTTGTCACCTTGGTATGTAGTGGGGGTACGTTCGTCACCGTATAGGCGGCTGGCAGCTTGAAATCGGGGGGTATCACCGGCTTGGTGTTGGATTCCACAAACGGCGAGCCAAATGTAGGATGCAGTGGGGAGTTGCTGAGTCATTAGCAGCCTTCACAACTTGGAATAGTAGGTATAGCTCTTACTCCGGACGGCTCAGGTCAAGTCCCAGCACCGTGAGATCTTGACCAACAGCGAGCGAAGAATAGTCGGGGCTTTCTAAAGGAATCATTGATAATAGGCCAGGTAGACCATACAGCTCCGAATCCGTCATATCTGCTAGCTTCTTGTGCTGCGGCACTTGGGTGTTGGGCGATCCGATGTTTTCGGCGCCGAAAGCTTGCTCGAATTGACTTTGTTGCGGCCGCTGTCCGACAGGTGGTAGGTTCGAGGATGTGGAGCCTATGAATGAGAGGTTCGATAGGTTACCCAACGTCTGGCCAGTGCGCTGGTTGCTCTGGAGATTTGTTAGTAATGAGAAGATACAAACGAACTGGAAGACCTACGTCCTGTAGCCCCGTAGGCGTGCCTCGCAGATTGTCGAAGGGTGTTCGTGACACTACATGGAAGGTTAGAAAAAAGCTCTGGAGCGTCACCTGGTACACGTACCGCCGCCAGGATTGAGGCTTCTACCTAATCCAGATCCAATCTGTCGATCATGTTGGCCCTCCGTTGGGCTTGAGAGTCCGTTGCGAGTCTGTCCAAGACCTGGAAAAGCATTCGCATTGGTGTTAGCTCCATATGCTGCGGCGTTCTGAATCAGCCCCGTCCTTCGGTCTGGTGCAACATCTCCACCACTGCCTCCTAATGGCGGAAATTCCTCGATGTTGCCTGTCTGAGGTTGCGAAGAACCCGACAGCTGCCCAACTCCCGCTTGTCCTCCGAATCGGTAATCGTCACCAACCGCTGAGAATTGGCCTGCAGCTGATCCCACTCCGTCGTCATGCCCTGATGTTTGTATCTGCTGGGCCCCGACTTGGGTAGTCTGGCCTTGTTGAGCACCCTGTCCTTGCGGTCGTTGGATCGTCGAATGTTGCGCTGTTCGTAGGTTCGGATTTGACCACATCTGCTGGGCGGAGGTATTCTGTTGCGCTTGCGGCGCGCCGGATAACGAGGGAAACTCTCTGCCGTCGGACAGACACAATTAGCTTGGATTCTGTGCGCTTCAAGGGTGCTTGCATGATAGGAAGTGGCTTTGCCCGGCGGGCTTTGGCTTTTTGCTTTGCATTTCTCCATCGCAGAAAATAGACTTACTCAAGATTCAGCTGGTTTTGACTTTGCGAACTACCGATTGTCTGCGCAAAGCTTGACAGGCCGCTGTTTGCTCGCGATTGTGCGTTCGACAGCCCCGGAGCCCCACCCATGGGGCCTCCGAATCCCCATTGTGACCCGCTGCCTACAATGTCATATCATCAGCTATAGCCGTCGGAGCTGCCTTCGATGTGCGCTTACCCAGTTTTCCATTCTGCAATCGGTTTGCGCTTAACGGTGCGCCGCGAGCGGTGTTTTGCTGATTTTGGAACATGCCGGTGGGTATACTGCGCAGCGTTTGTCCGCCTGGTCCTATAGTCCCAGCCATGGTCAGCGTCTTCGTTCGCTCAACGAGTGGGATGTACTACGGTGCGAGAGGGTGGACGAAACGACGAGAATCGAAGCTGTTGCAGGTCGGATCCTAAATCGCTTGGCACGGTTTCACTGCGTTCGACCCAAAAAGGAAATTGCAGACTGCACGTTGAAGCGCAGTATGCTGCAACGCTCGTTCAGACATGCGACTATGCGAGGCCGGGGACTCAAAGGCTCGAGGAGGAACAGACCTGGACGATTCATGACGCGTGGCTTGGTGTGCGGAGCTGTAAAAAGCTGCTCTTATTCTGATGCGGACAGGATGTTAGCCGAGCACATTGGTTGTCTTTGGACGTCGTAGTGCGCGTTGAAGTTGGAGAGCTGCGATGTCTTGGCGCTGCGCAGGGGCCTCTTTCGTCAAAGCAGTAGGGCCATCTGCAGCCTTGGTGCAATCCCATATGTGAGCTGGCCGAGCATGGAGAACCACACACGATAAATTCGAGAATGTCCGATCCGAACAGTCGATCTATCTATGGTTCGCTTCGACTTCCAACCAGGCTTGCTGAGTATCGTCGAGAAGTCTCAAGATCTATTCAGACCTCCTTCGGAAAGGCAACTGGAAAGGCAACTGGAAAAGCAACTGGAAAAGCAACAATGAAATTTGATCCGAGAATATTGGTGTCGCAAAGTCAGGCTCAAAATGGTAGAGATATGAAAATACAATCAAACACCCCAAAAGGAATCCGGGACAAGAGATTCTGCGAGAGGGAGTGCATCCTTGATCATTGCCGAGCAGCCCAACTCAATAGGCTGTTCGTAGTATCCGTAGAGTTTCCATCTCGCAGTCGAAAAGCTAGGGTAGCAAGGCAGTGTTAAACATAAGAAAGAAATAGGCCCTGATCTAGCCAAACACAGCATCCAGAGAGGGTGCTAGCAGCGTGCTTTAGGTAGGCGTCGGTGCCGACGACTGTACATACCTATGGTAGTATACGAAATGCCATGTAACGTAATCGTCTGTTATGTATGTTAACCTCACATCGGATGGTAATCTACGTAGCGGCTTTTCTTTTATCATTTTAATTTTAATGGAAACCCGGAACCACACACATCCGGATAACAACTACTTTGCCGGGGCTTAAAACTTTCCTGTACCCGTGCAAGTGCCGTCTAACCATCACCCACCCTACAACATCAGACGATTCAGTCTCTGCCCCGCCCCGGCATCTCTTAGCCAAGCATCTCTATTTCCAGCATCTCCACCACATAGCCAGTCATAATGACTCATCCCACACACCACTCCCATGCATACCAATTATCGCAAGGGTGATATCGCATATATACCCACCACAAGTCCACATCACTATCAAAAGCGTGCACACGCATCATCCCTCATCAAACATAGAAAAGGTCCCACACTGGCGGAAAACGGAGATTGCCTAAATGAGTACTACCCGTCGCCAAGTTGCGTGAGAGTAAGATCTTAGCGCCGTGAGCGAGAATGACTCACGAGGAGCCAATCAGCGTCGAGCTTCTCTAAACAACCGGGAATACCAGTTAGAGCCGGAGAAGGTGGAGGGAGAGCAGGATGGCGAAGGGCTGTGTAGGAAATGGTTTTGAAGGGTATGTCCAAGGCATCTGTAGGATGATGATGATGATGCGGTGCTTGAGTGCTTGTACAGTGATAGTGGAATAGGATTTGTGAACAATATCAGGCAAACCGTGGCCTCTTACCAAGTGCATCAAGCCGAAAGCGTTCCCAGATATCTGTCCCGGTACTGTGGTCTAACGTTTGCTCATGTCGACTCATTCTGATGCAAAATGACAGCAGCCCCAAGCTCAGTAGATAAAGAGGGTGCGTGGGATGGTATAGAAAACATTTTAGTTTGACATGACTATCAACAATACGAACAGACAAATGTGAGTGAAAACCCCTTTCAAGACCAACAAGCCTTCAAGATCGAAAACTATTTTGCCGATGTGACGCGCCGTTCTGAACAAACGCGCACTGATCACTTTCCGACATCGTCTGACACAAATGGCCATATGAAAGAACCAGCAAGAGGAAAGAAAAATTGCAAAAAGCTGACCCCTCCTCCACAGAGTTACTTCTGAGCGCGGAGAAGTTGGCGGAGCGTTTCGACCTCGCCTTCTAACCGCGCACATCGGACTTTGAAATCGTCTCGTTCCGACTGGGTTTGTTTGAGCTGGGTCTCAAGCTCGTTCATTTGGTCGAGGCGCTTTTGGCGATAGCGACGGGCCGCCATTGTGTTGGCTTTGCGCTTCTCGACGCGGGCAGACTGGCCGAGTGGAGTAGAGTCTTTTGATGTTGACAGTTTGATGTTGGACGACGTCTCTGGAGACGAACAAGTCTGGTTGCGGGAGCTTGTCGATGTAGAGGAACCAGAATTTGAGAGGCCTGTAGATGTTAGAGTATGAAGCAGACCGAGAGTTCATAGAGTGTACCTTTCTCCATGGGTTGAGAATAACTTGTGCCATGGAAAAGTTCGGGGAAGGAGGGCATTGATAAAGGTTCCAAGCCGGTAGAGACCAATGGATAGGACGATAAGTCATCGCACGAGAACGCGGCGAGGTTGGCGGGCTGCGAAGAAAATGTGGACCAATCGGAGGTATCGCAAATAGTTTGAGGATCGAATAGAAGGTCACCCGTAAAGGCGGCTAGCGAAGAAGACGAGGAAGGCAAAGAAGTAGAATCGATAGAAAGGGCGGAGGGGTCATATGTTGATAATGGTAACGGCTGACCCCAGCTAACAGCCGCTGTCAAGTCTTCGGGGGGAGAAGAAGATGAAACGGGCTCTGCTTGGGAACGCCATTGCTGCGATGATTGTTGACTCCATACTGGGATGATGGGCGAGTTGTTAAACCCGCAGTGAAGATCTAGGTACTCGTCAAAGGGAATTGGAAGTCCGTCGAAGGCCCCCTACACGTGGGAAGAGGGCGGTGGTGGTGAGTGAGGAGGAGAAGAGGGAGACGGCAGCGCGGGGCCTTTATGGCGCAACGAAGGGCGGGGTCTAACCGAATCCGATTAGTGCCGTGTGCTTTGCATATGCTGTAACTTTTGTTCTGCGAGCACAGCCTCCTTGCAACCATCGGAACTCCGCCTAGCAATGACGGCCATACCGCCATTTCGAACACTGCGGCCTGCGCTGACCGCCACGCCCACAGAAGCTGTGCTTTCTTTCTTGACGCCCTCGTTCCGATGCACGCGCACTGCACCAGCCGCACGATTCTCGACATCCCCATCAGTATGGAAAGCAGATAACAACAAGACACGGGGAATTTCTGCGGTCAGGCGGACAGGGCCGCGGAGGAGACAGACCCTCTCTGTGATGCAGGGAGATTTCGAGAAGCAACGATTGCCGACGCCGACGAAGCGTGCGACGAAGGTCGAAGGCGACCCTGACCACGGTCTCTGGGACTTTTTCAGGGACAAGAAGCTGCTGAGGACACCGACAGAAGAGTCACGGCATGGTACGATACCAATTGCTGCAATTGCTGTGTAGGAGACTAAATGGATCAGGGAGAGCATGGACCGTCCATGAGCTGCGCCAACGAGACTGGGAGACGCTTCAACAGCTGTGGTGGGTATGCGTCAAGGAACGCAACCGCCTTGCGACCGAGAAGCTCGAGCGCCTTCGACAGAGAGCCGGCTTCGGTGACGAGGAGGCCAAGGAGAGGGACGAGACGGTGCAGAAGACGATGAAGGCCATTATCGATACCTTGGTTGAGCGAAACAACGCCTACAAGGAGGCCTATGACCTTGCGAAACGAGATCCAGATATTGATCTGACTCGAACTGAACGCCAATACCAGCCCCCATCGCCCTATGAAGCAGAGGTAAGGAGCCGCCATTCGCGCACCATGGTTGTCGCTAATTGGCAAAGGAACTCCCCGGGGAAGAAGCACAGAACGAAGGACTAGAAGACCCTGCCGGTGCCGTACCGCAAGATCTGAAGCAACAGGCGACGCAACCTGCGACGACCACCATAAACATATCCACAACCCCGAGAGACCCGAAGGAACAGACGAACAAGCTGTAGTGCATGCCGCAGGTGGATACAACACGCTAGCATTTCTCGGAATTCTCAGGCAGACGGGCGGCGAGGATTAGCAGTCTATGTAGATTATGCGCGTACCACTAGATGTGTAAAAGCGTGTGGGGTATACTTTGTACGATATGAGTTAGGGCTTCTTGCGCCCTGTATATTTGTATGGTAAGACAAAATTTAGCGTCTGCAGTCGCAATGTATTCTTCCAAACAGCGCATGTTAACACTTCGTGGGGTGACGCTCCGTGCATCGTACCCGCTGGTATCGTTTGGCAGATCCTGATTGTCTCCAGGGAACAATCCTTCGAAGGTTCGCTTGGCGCTTGTGTTCGCAACCGCTCTTCAATATGTAAGACCAGACATAATTGGAATAATCGTGTACGAAGTAACGGTGTGTAGACATGTCTTGTAAATGTCAACAGTCGACCAGCCTAATGTTTAGAAAGCGCTGGTGCAAACTCGCATGTTGAGACGACGGCCGCCAAGTCAAGGTTGGATCGTTGACATACGGAAAGCTCTGAGAAATGCGAATAGCTCAAAGGTACCTAGGTACGGTTCACGTACATGAATTGAGATTGGAAGAGAACCTTGTAACGTATCGTTTCTTTGGAGCTTAGGCATAAGATGGCGGGAAATTAGTCTTGGGTAGTAACTTAACCTCTCTTAGTTCTGCAAGGTTTAGTTTAACGCGTGACAGATAAGACCGTTCTTGCAAGTAGGTCAGCTACCGTATCGCAGTCGGATATACATTTAGTATGAACTAGATCTGGCCTATACTTTGTTTTGCTTCTTTACCGTCTCCTCCCCCGGGTATCGAAGACTTCCAATGCGTATTTGGGGTTCAGTTCGAGGATCTGAGCTGTCATAGCCTGGAAATGTTCGTTAGTGCGATATCATGGGCTGCAAAATGAGTACTCGCCTCTGCAGTTCCATAAAAAGTGGAGTTCTCGCCACGTGGAATGATTCGTCCAATAACCTTCATAGACAAGAGTGGATACTCGTTGAAACTAATCAGCTTCAATTCAGGCACTGGCTGCGGGCTGACCACTGCCTGAAGTGTACGCATAGTTGGTTAGCCTTAGTCGAGGCGGAACTTCGTCAGTAGAGCTTACTGATCAAATGAATAGCATTGCTAGCATGGCATGGGTGATGAGTGGCATCTCGAAATCCATTTCAGTGATAAGGAACAGATTTGATCTGCAAGGAAAGATATAACGGGCTTTTGTTACCTTTTAACTTGTGCTGTACTATGAATGATAAGCTGGACCACAAAGTTGTTCAGAGGACTCTTGTATAGCCTCGAGGTGCTATCCGCTTCGCGATGGATTGAAAACAGCCCCGTCAAGAACACTAAACCCTACCGACCGTACATAGATGATTTGCAGGATAATGACCGGTCAGAACACGAGCAGTCTAGGTCGGATAGGTGAAATTGTATATTGTGTATCAATTGCGATAGCTCAACAAATATGATGCTATTGGATGGTTGAGGACTGTTGAAGTAGGTCTGACATTAATCGCAGCAAAACTGATGCATTTGCGGTTGACCGAACCGGCAAGCTCAGTTGGCGGCCGGCTAACCATATGATTCAATAAAGATCCAAATAATTGATATATACAGAGAACGAATGGGACGTTACCCTACATGGGAATTTTGTCATGTATGACTGTCGGTGACAGGTTATACGAGGTAGCTACAGTCAGAGGGATAAAGGCCAAAGTGGATAATACGTATCAGGTGCAGACCAGTCGGTATTACCGACCTTAAGGCTATACATAGTGGCATATCGGGGAGTAAAGTAACCATGCATTATAGACGATTGGGATAACACCTCGCATGTGCGCCTCATTTCCCAAGATTGTCACCGGATGCAGTTCAACTTGATGCTCATACAGATTCATGTAGTTATTAATAAGAAAGAAATCAAGGAGATGAAAGCGGCATCTAGTCTGGCCGTTTACTATCTGCTGTCCATGTAAGGTTAGTCGTGTGAGTGAGCGAACCACATCTTATTGACTCTTTGCGACGGTATCTGTGTGAATCTGTGAGAAACATTGAAGTAGTAGCCCAAATGAGGGGTAGTTCCTATTGAAACGGGGAGCCTCTAATGGGTCCTAGAAAGCGGCCGAAGTGAGTATTGAACATCTATAGAGAAAAGCATGAATAGGATGTAGGGCGTATTAGTCGTCGCTCTTGAAAAGCGCTTAGCCCCAAAGGCACCACGGTAAGGTGGACTTCGGTCCCTAGGCGTTATATCATCCGAGATGCGGGTCTCTCAAGACTGATATATAACCAATTGTACCGTAGACTTGAATGGCTTCCGCGCGCTGTTTGCCGGATCAATTCTAGGACTCCCAAACTCTTAGGCCAAAAGGAGACAGCAGGGTCACGCACACAACTTCAGCGTTAGAATTGAATGCAACAGGATTAAGACTGTCAGAATCCGGTTTAGTTGAGATAATACAACACAACGTGGTCCAGATAACTATCTACGAGTTCGGGTGCTATGCCTGGCAACCAACTATGGTCAAACTTGACCCTGACCGTCTACATCACCACACCCACCTTTCCGTTTACAAGAACACCTCCCGGACGAATCTTAATTTAATTGCCATATCCTCCACGTAGTCAGAATACTACCCAGTCCATGTGAACATCGTTCGTAACGGTCGTTGGTATAACTTAGTTAATCTAGACATCCTTCGTATTGGTCGTTGGTTAGAATAGGGCATAATTTTGTGAATTGTTTGCTTTGTGAGGGCATAGATGCTTCCGTTTTCGCAGCACCTTTCAGCTAGCCTCAAACAGTTACGGGCCAATGGCGAGACGAGTTCAACGAAGCTACCCCACATCGCCTCACCGCAACACCTCCGCCTGCCGCCCACGCCAGCACCACCGCGTTGTTGACACCTATATTTCTCGATTGAATACCCACTGTCCCATACTACAGTTTGCTCACTATGGATGAGATCGCGCCCGAGTACGACGTCGTAGTGCTGGGCACAGGTGCGTGGGTACCCCGCCATACAGCCACCAGTAGCTAATGCTCCACAGGCCTCACAGAATGCGTCCTTTCCGGGTAACACGCGGTTCGCTACGGCCCGAGACATGCGCTGACAGTCTACAGTGTTCTCAGCGTGAAGGGAAAGAAGGTGCTCCATATTGACCGCAACGATCATTACGGAGGGTGAGTGATGTCGGACGTCATGCTGAACAGACGTGCTAACTGGCTCCTTCTAGCGAGGCAGCGTCGGTCAACATCGAAGCGGTATGTGACTGCAATTCGGTAGGCGCTCTCAAGCTAAAGCGCGCAGCTCTTCAAAAAGTATGGCAACACCGCTGGCGAGCCATGGAAGAAGTACGGTCGCGTCAACGACTGGAACATCGATCTCGTCCCGAAGCTGTTGATGGCGAACGGCGAGCTCACCAACATCCTTGTTTCCACCGACGTCACAAGATACCTCGAGTTCAAGCAAATTGCCGGCAGCTACGTCCAACAGGGCCAGGGTGCAAAGGCAACCGTGGCCAAGGTGCCTTCAGATGCGGGCGAGGCTCTCCGCTCGCCATTGATGGGCTTGTTTGAAAAGCGCCGGGCGAGGAACTTCTTGGAGTGGGTTGGCGCATACAAGAGTGACGATCCGGCGACACACAAGGGTGGGCGGTATGCATTAATATTAAGGAAGCCTGCTGATTCTGCTTCCCAGGTCTCGATATGAAGAACTGCACCATGAAAGATGTCTATGACAAGTTTGGCTTGGAGACAACCACCAAAGACTTCATTGGTCACTCGATGGCCCTCTTTCAGACGGATGACTATATCAACCAGAAAGGCGCGGCCGACGATGCGATCGAGCGCATTCGTCTCTACGTCAACTCGATGGCGAGGTACGGAAAGTCGCCCTATATCTACCCACTCTACGGCCTCGGCGAGCTCCCCCAGGGCTTTGCCCGTTTGTCGGCCATCTACGGTGGTACCTACATGTTGAACACAGATGTGGATGAGTTCATGTACGACGGCCCGAAGGTCAGTGGTATCAAGGCCACGATGAAGGAGCGGGGCGATGATGGCCCAGGCATGAAGTTTGAGACCAAGGCGAAGAAGATTCTAGCTGATCCTTCATACTTCCCTGGCAAAGTGCGCGTCACTGGCCACCTGCTCAAGGCGATCTGCATCCTGAACCACCCCATTGCTAGCACCGATAACGCCGACTCTCTACAGCTCATCATCCCACAGTCTCAGGTTGGCCGAAAGCATGGTGCGTATCTCAGAATCCGTTACAGGGCAACTTGGACTAAGCAAGTATAGACATTTACGTCGCCGTTGTCTCATCTGCTCACAACGTGTGCCCCAAAGGCTACTACATTGCCATCGTCTCCACTATTGCCGAAGGTGACAGCAACCACCACCTCGAACTACAACCAGGTCTGGATCGCCTTGGAAAGATTGAAGAGCAATTCTTGAGTGCCCCTATCCCGCTTTACGAGCCAGTGGAGAGTGGTGAGAAGGACAACATCTTCCTGTCGAAGAGCTATGACGCCACAAGTCACTTTGAGACCACTACCGGTAAGCTTGATATACGTTTACAAGAATCAATACTGACGCGCTGCAGACGACATCAAAGACATTTACCGACGCGCCGAGGGCCAAGAACTCGTTTTTGAAGGTCTCAGGGAGGGAACCTTCAACGTAGAGGAGTAGATAGAATGAGATAGAGATCTGAAGTGAAGGAGGTATGGTCAATTTGGAAATTTTACTGTCGCGTCCATTGGCGAATTGGTACATAGTAATAAGGCATATCCAGTCCCCCACTTGAACTCTAACGCTCTCCCCGCCTTTTCCGACAACGACTTGGATCTCTTTTCAGTCGTGTCATCTTCTGATAGGGTTGATCGTTGTGTACTGTGGAATTGCAGAATGCCCAGCCATAAAATTCTACACAAGAGATGGGAGAATCTCTACTACATATCAACCGATGTCGCCGGAGATTTCACACAGGTTTCTATCTTCATTCTCCTTCTCACCATCCTTGTACGCGCAGGAGTGACATCAGCTGGGCTAGCCGAGACGAGGCTTGGCAGGGATTTGTCGCCGCGCGTAACTTCTTAATCTGGGAACCACCTGAATGGTGAGTAGGGTACTCACCGCGTCAAGCCTCCTGCCTACCGTGTCTCGAAGACATCCACTCCTTTTACAAGTCGAAAATGGCGCGGGTCAGTCGTTATCGGTTTCTTACGGTTGCGGTGGTCTTCCACCTCGTCTACATTTACAGGTTCGCATCCAAGATCCGTGAAGTACTACGCATTCGCTAATGATGGCAGCATTTTCTCGATTTATTTCGTGAGCCCAATTGTTCATGGCATGCGCGAGCACCGAGTCGAGAATCAGGAAGCGCCTGCGAAGAGACTGGTGCTTTTCGTTGGTCCGTCGCGTCCCCCTCGTGGAGCTTCAAGAGCTAACCTTTGTTGTAGGAGACGGCCTCCGCGCGGACAAGGCCTTTCAGTCATTCCCCGATCCCAAGCCTGCAGACCCCGAGTCTGAAGAAGCAAAAGTACCCCGCCCGCTTGCACCGTTCCTGCGATCTCGAGTCCTTAAACATGGAACCTTTGGCGTCTCTCACACACGAGTCCCGACTGAATCTCGTCCTGGCCATGTCGCGCTCATTGCTGGACTATATGAGGACGTTTCGGCGGTCATGACGGGTTGGAAGCTCAATCCAGTAAATTTCGACAGCGTCTTCAATCGGAGTAGGCATACGTGGAGCTGGGGCAGCCCGGACATTCTACCTATGTTCGAGCACGGTGCGATACCGGGAAGAGTATATGCGGATACATATGGCGCTGAAGAGGAAGATTTCTCGAAGGAGGCGTATCACTTGGATGAGTGGGTGTTCGACAAGGTCAAGGCGCTATTTGCGGAGGCCAAGACCAATGCGACGCTGGATGCGGAATTGCGGAAAGAGCAGAACGTCTTCTTCCTCCACTTGCTGGGTCTCGATACCACGGGGCACATGCATCGACCGTACTCATGGCAGTACCTGCATAACATTCAGATTGTGGACGAAGGGGTACAGGAGATCACCAAGCTCATTGAGGAATTCTATGATGATGGAAAGACGGCGTTCGTGTTTACTGCGGATCATGGAATGAGCGACTGGGGTAGTCATGGAGATGGACACCCGGACAATACCCGCACGCCGCTAATCGCTTGGGGTTCTGGAGTCGCAGCGCCAGTCTTAAACGAATCTGGACTTGCAAAGGGTCATGAAGACGGATTCTCTGCTGATTGGGGGATGGACCACGTTCAACGACATGACGTTTCTCAAGCTGATGTGGCAGCTCTTATGGCATATTTGGTTGGTCTGGCTTTCCCGACCAACTCTGTGGGAGAGCTCCCGCTGTCCTACCTTGACGCAGACATGAAGTCAAAGGCCGAAGCGCTGTTGGTCAACGCAAAAGAGATACTGGAAATGTATCGGGTGAAAGAGGAATCGAAGAAGTCGACCGAGCTGTATTACAAGCCCTTTGCAGGCTTGGGTGACGAGACACATTCCGTGGAATATCGGGTTTCTCAGATCCAGCAAGCAATCGACCGCGGAGATGCAGAGGATGCCATCCGCCAGTCGAACGAACTCATTCAGCTCGGGCTTCAAGGTCTCCGGTATCTGCAAACGTACGATTGGCTCTTCCTCCGAACTCTGGTAACGGCTGGGTACATTGGTTGGATCATGTTCGCAATCACTACTGTCATCGACCTCCACGTCCTCAACCAAGACTCGCAGACTTTCAGGACTGTGCCAAGCATGATCATATTCTCGTCCATCCTCGTGGCGCTGTATTCTGTGCTCTTCATGCAACAGTCACCCTCGGTTTACTACGCCTACGCTTTCTTCCCAGTTCTGTTCTGGGAAGAGGTTTGGGCTCGACGAGGTGCTCTAATCGAAGGCAGCAAAGTGCTTTTTGCGCACGTTTCATCCGAGAGAGAGATCATCAAGCTCATTCTGTCAACACTAGGTTTCTTTGGTCTTTTGGAAGCACTGGTAGGTTCACGTCTACCAATATGGTGCCGTAGGCTAATTGAGTCCCAGGTCCAAAGCTACTTCAAACGCGAAATCTATACGGTATGCTATCTACTAGCAACGACTTGGCCGGCTTTCTACGGACCAGAGTTTATGCGGCAGAATGTTTTCACTGTCTCTAGCTGGATCTTCTCATGCATGCTCATGAGCGTCTTTACCACACTTCCGGCGAACAAGGTGGAAGACTTGAGTCTGATGTATGTTCAAGTATGGAGGAAATTTGAGGTTCGATACTAACAACACTGATAGCATGTATGGAGGCGCGCTTATGTTCGCGGTTGGTGTGCTCTACTTGGTGTTTGAGAAGAGCATCATCGCCAACGCAAAGTCATCGAACGATAAGCTCACTGTTCAGGCTCTGGACACAACTTCGCGAAATATCCTGGGCGTCCAGATTGGCCTGGTGGTTCTTGCAATGATCGTCACAAGATCTAGCGTCGTCACGCTCCAGGCAAGGCAAGGTCTGGGGGCTGGAAACATCTACGTCGGCTGGATCACTCTTGGTATGAAGTACCCTAACGCATATTTGGCTTGCACCACTAACAGCTACAGTGGCTTCATTGATTGTTCCACTGGCTTATGCTCGTCAACCGGACCGTCACTACCTGCATCGCTTTGTTGTCATCTTCCTGCAGTTTGCGCCAACCTTCATCATACTGACCATCTCGTTTGAAGGCCTCTTCTACTTCGCATTCTGTCTTTGTCTCTTCAGCTGGATGCATCTGGAGCACAGCGTATATCTCCATACAACTAAAGCACCAGAGACCACTGCTCCAGTAAACCCGATCAAGCCAGCCGTGGCAGCGGCTACAGCCCGACTTGAGTCAATCGGGAAAGGCGATTACCGATCCCTCACTCTGGCAGATGCCCGAATCGCCCTCTTCTTCATTTTCTTCATCCAATCCGCCTTCTTCAGCGCCAGCAACATCGCCTCGGTATCCTCCTTCTCGCTCGATGCGGTCTCCCGCCTCGTTCCCGTCTTCGATCCCTTTTCTCAAGGGGCACTCCTCATTCTCAAAATCCTGGTTCCTTTTGCGGCCCTCTCGGCCAACTTTGGTCTCCTTAACCGGAGGATCGGCGTTGCGCCCAGTGCGTTATTCATGGTGGTCATGGCTGTTAGCGATGTTATGACGCTGAGTTTCTTCTACATGGTCAAGGATGAGGGAAGCTGGCTGGATATTGGAACGACGATTAGTCACTTCATTATTGCGAGTCTACTGGGGGTCTTTGTAGCGGGGTTGGAGCTAGTGAGTGAACATATCATTGGCAGTGTGGAGGTGGAGAAAAAGGAGGAAAAATTGATGAATGGAAACGTGAATGGGAAAGCGCAGAATGGAGCGGCAACGACTGGCAAGTACAACGGCAAGTCGCATCCTTGAGCGAAGTAGAGTCGCGATAGAACAGCATTCTTAGTAAAAGTATAGCGATATCGAGCCAAAAAAAATTAACCTCCTTAATGCGCATATGATCTGTGAGGTGCGTGTTCAGCGATGTTCCTATCGAAGCCGGACTGTCCTTGCGGAAGCGCGTGGGTGCTGAGACGGGGGGTCACACGAGATGGACAGATGAGGCGTCTTGCATGATGTTGTTGGCGCACTGCAGATTCTGTTGACTTCCTCGCGATAACAATAACCTTCCAACCCACGGCATAACAGTTGAGACACGCTAGAGGATCGCAATAGCTCAGGGCGCTTCGGCGGACTGCGCCATAGAGGCTGTCTGGACAGTTTGCGGAGATGGCTGGGTGGCTTCAAGAGTAAGCGGAGGCGGAGCCGAAGGCGCACGGGCCCTATCCCGCGTGCGGAGCTTCGCACCCCATCGTCATGAGGTTTCGCGGCCACGAGGAATCCTCTCGGCGGCTGCAGTCGCTTTGTGTCCATTCTTCTGCACCGGTGCCACAGCGAGCTCTCGTGCGACACAAGGCAATCCCCCTGTGTCTCTGCGGAAACCATCTTATCGGCTTATAATTCTCGGACACGCGCCGACTCAGTCCGGCTATCCAGCCATCCCCCAACCTCGTCCATAATTTCCTACCGCCAACGGGATAACACCACCAGCGTGCCAGCCCCTCCCAACAATCCGTCGCCTCCTGAGCTGAGCGCCCCCCAACGCCTCCCACATATATCCGGTGCGTTCTTCTGCCTCGCGCCTTCCGTCCTCTTCTCTCCATAATGTTCTTCAGACGCCGCTCGCGCGCAAATAGCTACATCGACAACGAGCCGCCCCCACGCTCCCAATCCTACGACGACTACGAGAAGCAGCGCCCGGACAGCAGCAACACCCGCGAAAAGCACCAGCAGCAAGTCTCGAGCCCGGCTCAGGAAGAGGACATGTATCCACGACCGCAGCAGCCGCAGGAGCCGCAGCAGTTCGCGAGGGGTGTCATGCCCAACGGTGCGATGGCCGGCATGGGCGGTATGGGTCAGCCTACGCCGCCATTGAGCAGTGGGAAGCCGGAGCCGATGCCGGATCTGCTGGCGCAGGCCTTCAACCAGGCCGTCCGGCCGTATACGGAGAAGATTGAGCAGCTGGAGAGTCAGCTTGCGGACATGCAGGCTTGGATCGAGCAGCTCGAGCAGCAGCGCGCCGAGGTGCATGGCTGGATCGACAAGCGCGGACTACGACCAGGTACGTTCCTAACACTTCAACACACTCTCAATGCAGTGGCTGAGACCCTTAACAGATGTCCCGCCCTCGATCGCAAAGATCATGGATACTACGACCCCCGACGCCGCCATCACTCTCAACGCGCAACTCGATCGCAAAATCACAATTGTGAACTTCGACCTGCACCGTCTGCAAGACGACCTCAACGACTCCATCTCATCGGCACACTTCGCCTCCGCCATGCTCAAATTCCTACCGGACATCCAACGCCTGGCGCTGCTGCCCAACGGCCCCCGCCATGCCTTTGACCTCGTGCTCAAGCTCGGCGGAAATCTCAATTCGCACGGCGGCCTGGACAGCGGCGACGAGGACGATATCAATGCGCGCCGCGACTTCTACGGCAGGCTAGATGCGGCCATGGTGGATGTCGTAAGCCGCCGTTTCGGTGAAGGCGAAGAGTGGAATGTCGCAAGGGAGATTAAGCGCATCGAGAAGACGGCGCAGTACTTGATGACATTTGGTATCAAGCCGTATTTCCCGGACACGCTGGATCTTATGAGGAGAGAGGTTGGGTACCAGAATGGGGCCCAGGGGCAGACTGCTGCGCCGAATGGAGGAGGGGAGCCGCCGCGGTACCACTAGGCGCTCGTTTGTCACTTTGTGGAGCTGACTGTGACAGTGCGAGGTCGCAGTCGGTGCCCAGGCCGAAGAAGGCAATCACCTTTGTTTGATATGAGCCTTTGTGAGGGATGGGAGCCTTTTCGACTTTCGACCGGATATACTTCATCACGCATCTTCACCGACACCCTCAACACTAGACTTTCTCCATCAGATCTTCGCCTTTTTGGTCGATGATATACCCCACCGGCGTCCTGTCTCCAACACCTTCGGCACTAAAACGTCAACCTCTTTTCTTGTACACGGCGCGGCTTTTGGTTACACTACCTCTTCCTCTTCGCTAGGGCTGGATATAGGGCGTCTCTGAGGAGAAGAGCAAGACATGACTGTACTTATTAGCTTTACGAATCTCCTTTTTGCATCGGGCGTAGCAATTGATATCAAGCGTGGAATAGGGGTGCATATCTGGAAGGCGGGGAAATTGGAATTGGAGGCACGGAGGTGCTGGGTAACTAATATAGGGATGGAGGGCAATAGGGAGATTGCAGTTGTGAATGCGAGTGCGAAAGTAATAACTCTTTAAATTTGTCAATACGTAATGTCGTGTCATTTGTCTTTCGTGGTGCTGTGGGTACTGTTGTTGCTTGACAGGTCCATGATTAAGGTGTGGTTGGGAACATTTGTGGACTTGGTAGCAAGAACCAATTCCCCTTTCAAATCCCGAGACCAGCGGTTGAAACACGATCATTACGGAAGCAACTCCCCAGGCACGATTGAAAAACAATCTCCAGCAAAAATAGGTTAACATTACTACACAACACAGCCCCCAAAACTCCCCCACCATATCGTACCCCAACCTATCAGCAAAGAAACCTTCCCCACTCCTATCCCCCATCGCCTAACTCCTAACACTCATTCCACACCTCCCTTACAACAACCCCGCAAGCGCAAACACCACACCCCCAACCGCTCCCGCAACCTTAACCTCCTTCGCAACCGCCGCACCCGTGAACTCCACCACGCCAGCTGTTGCACTGGGATAGTACTTCCCCGTCCCCGCCGCCGTTCCAGCAGGATACGTTACAAGCCCCGTGGGTGCGGTCGCATATGTGCCCGCATGTGTACGCGTCTCTTCGGCCTCGATGGAGGTATGTGCGTGCGGTGTGGGCGGTACGTACGGCATAGCGGCATACTCTGTATGCGGACCGCCAATGCATTCCGTCTCGGTAAGGGTGTGTGCGGAGCACGTTTTGCAGGGCTTGACGACGGGGGGGAAGTATGTTGGTGTCGCGACGGCGGCGGTGGTGGTGGTGTCGATGCAGGTAGTCGTCTCCACGGTGAGGAAGTCAGTCGATGTGTATGCGATGTGTTCGCTGCTTAGGGCGCAGGCGTAGCAGGGCAGGATGGATGTCGTTGTGTCGTAGACGGGACGCACTTTTGTCGAGCAGGGGACGTAGGCGGTCGACGAGTACGTTACTTCGACGATGTATTCTACGCCGATTATCTTGGGGCCAGTCGGGCAAGAGGGCGTAACATAGGGGGGTGGCGTGTAGGTGGAGTGTCCTGGGTAGGAGTATGTGGGCGTGGCGGTTGTGTTGCCGTAGCCGCTTGAGGGGAGATGGGCCGTTGGATATGGGGTAGGCGGGTATGTGTATCCTGTGCCGGTTGGACCATCCGGAATGGTGGTGTTGCTGGGATAGCAAGTTCCGTCGCCCTTGGGCAGTCCACTTTCGCACTTGCAGCTCAGCGAGCAGCCATCGCCGTTCAGGATATTTCCATCATCGCACTCCTCGCCAAACTTCTCATCCCAAACACCATCGCCGCACTTAGCCGGCGTAGCGCCACGAGAAATGATATACGGCAGTCCGACGGTGCCGTCGCCGAAGGTCTGAGAGCCTACACCTAGAATGTCCTGAGCGATGGCGAGGGCTTGGAAGCCGTTTGTGCCGACGGACGGGTACGATGAGAAAGCTTCGTGGACGCTGCAGGACCAGTCGCTGAGGGAGGCGTCGTCGAGGGAGTCCATGGCACCTGAGGAGGCGACGAGGTGTACTTTGTTGTAGCAATCGAGGTTACCGCGGACGGTGAAGTCGCCGAAGTTGGAGAGCTGGGTGGCTTGTTAGACGGATATGTTTAATGAGGGTTTTTTGGGAAGTTGGACTTACAGCTTCGACCTTTGCACTCTCTACGTTCCCGTAGTAGCATGAGAGTGCGAAGTATAAACCGGTTTGAGGGACGCCTGCGGGTGTGGTTCCGGCTGCGGCGAACTTGATCGAGTTATCGATCAGTGTCTTCGCTTTACCTTGGGTGAAGTGGTATGACGGATCGGTTCCTGCGGTGAGTTAGTATGAGCATCATATCATCTTCTACGTCTCCATGCATTCCCAGACCTACCGATCAAGATAATATTGCCCGTCACAGCAGGACTCCACGTATCTCTCGAGTCTTCCAAGAACTTAATACTGCTAACACTTCCACAGCTCGGATCCGGCACAACGATGGCCTTGAACTTGGAAAAGTCCTCGGTCGTCATGGCGGCCCATTCAGCTTCAGTGACGGTCTTGGTGGTGAAGCCCATGGCGATGGCTTCGTCGTATTCGTCGTAGTCGAGACCTTCTAGGAAGAGGAGGTCCTGAGCTAGGGCGGAGGTAGCCAGCCCAGCTAGGAGCGTGAGGGCTGAGAACTTCATGATGGCGATGTTGTATTAGTGGTACTATAGAGATAGCACTGAACGAGTGTGACGCCCTCTAAGAGGGAAAAAAGAATGACTGGAGAGATACTAGGAAGTAGCAGAAATGAGTGTAAGGTTGCTGGTGCAGAAGGAGGGTCGCCAGAGAGAGGACCTCGACTCTATATATCTCGTCCCTTCCAAACTCACCGCCTGGTCCTACTCTCTTCCTATTCTAAAGACACAGCCCCTCCGACGAAACCGTCCACCCATATTCATGATGACAGTGGAAATGAGGTCCTGTAGGACCACGCAGATTGGCCTGCACGCGCCCAAACGCCGTAGAACACCGCGCCAATAAAATGCGACGAGATAGAGAGGCTGAAAAGCCTTTCCGTGTTCATTCGTTGCAGCGGCTCGTATGTTTCTCCACGATCTCTGCTTGGCAGGGGAAACGCTTAAGCCACATGTTTGGAGTACGCGAGAATGCGATGCTGTCGGTCGTATATGCTTGATGGTGCTTGGTGGACGGGGCTCCGCTGGGCCTTTCAGCTGCTGTTCAGCCTTACTTGGCGGGGTAGCTACTAGTCGGGGTATCCCTGGGGGCGATGCTTAATTAGCACATTTTTGAAGAGATGACCAGAAGCCGACGACGGCTAGTGAATCTAGCCCTCAAAGAAAACATACCGGTAGGCTGCGCTTGAGTTTTCGAGAGCCGAGGAGTTGTCGGCTTGGACTACCGTTTACCCACCTCAGTCGCCGAATCGATAAACGACGCCATGCCCTAGACGAAGCGGCATCTTCGTAACGGCATTTTCGTCCATTTCCAAAGTGCCAAGGGTCGCTGCATGCGGTGTCCGGCAAACAATTTCGCTCCGTGTCGCTGCACGTACGACTCGTAACGCTCAGCCGCAAAACCTGTAGCCTTAGACGGCAGGCAGCGCGATGAGCTAAACCGCGCAACAAGCCGCCACCATGCAGCTCGGAGCGAATGACCCTCCACGCTTACCCGTTCCACTGCAATTGAATGTGCAACGTTCGCTTCGGGGCAAGGTCGACTGCCTGTTAGATTGGGGAGCCGGACAAGGAACTGGACGTTGAATCGGAAAAAAAAAAGGTGTAATATTAGAATCTGGGCCGATTGATAAGGTAGATTGGCGCCGGAAGATTACCAGCGTCTGGGCAGGTGCAGATTTCTACTAGTAGAGTGTACACAGACTTCTGACATGTGACTCCATGAGCCATACAGGTTGAGAAGGGTTCTCTCAAGCACCGATGGTTAAACTCTCACTCATGCGCTGAAGCATTAGTGAGAGCGGCTTGGTGTTCATGGGTCAACATTTCTGTTAACGAATCGGACGAGAATTGTCTGATTGGATGGCGAGTGCGGTTGCTCTGTGTTCGCGTGCCTCAATAGGGTTGAACGAAGTCGAATTTGAATACGCACAGGTCTCAGCCAAGTTACACTGAAGGTGTACCATCCTACCATGCAAAAGCCGAACCCAAGCGAGCGTCAAACATTACGTGCAAATGAGAATCCAATTTGAAACCAGCCGCTTATTACTATCAGATCTTAGTAAGTATATAGCGCATCCAACTTGGGGCGTACCCTAGATGCATAGCTTCCTAACATCGCGGTAGCCTAGCCTCCAACCCGAACACACTCGAGTACAGCTTCTATGCACCGAACTAAACCAGAAAACGGCTGCGATTTTTTTCCAATTCCCTTCGCAATTATTCGGTAGATGCCCTACGGGTTCTCAAACGCTTGGTAGTGCCGTCGCTGCTGCCCGCCGCCCTCACGTGGTCCTACCTTGCTAGCACCACGGCTGCATACGTATACCAGTCTGCAAAGACAATAATGGGAGGGCACACCCGAAGTGGGATACTCCGATGGCTTCAGAGACCGTATATCAAGAGACGTGGGAGACAGGTAAAAAGTTCCTCGAGAAGAAAAAGTACAGTGACATTGAGTATGGTGAAGGGGATGACCCGAAGGTATTGCGCGCCCGAAGCCGCTGTAGACGGACCCCGAAATACAAAGTCTGACATCTGGAGCCTAGGTGTTGTCTTCATGGAGATGGTCGTTGTTCTCAAGGGCAAGCCTACTCAGTACATGGATGAATTCTTCACAAAGCATGGTTCAACGCAAGTTTTTATCCGCGCAAACCTTGCCATCCTGCCGGAGTTTATCGCAGACCTAGAGGGAAGAGGGAAGTTCTCTGACAACAGAGCTCTCGGTTGGGCTCAACAAATGTTGTCGGCAGACCAGCAAAGTCGTCCAACTGCATCCTCATTGGTTACATCTATCATGTCCAGTGGTGAGGAGGGGGATGGAGGAGGCTTCTGCGGGATCTGTTGTTTCTGTCCTGAAGAAGAAGAAGACGTTTCTGATTGGATGGACGAGTTGAGCATCGCGTAGTATTCGTACGATTACGGCTTCTGGCGTTATAGCTTCTGGCACCTTGGGAAAATGGCCTGTGTGCAAAATTGTTCGTCTTGTTTCCATTGTTGATTAGCACCTTTGTCCACGTTTTGCGGTTGTACTTAGTACCATGCATTTAACATATAGCACTAGAGCATAAGTCTGTGTACTGTCTCCTGCATTGAAAAATATATTAAGAGCTATATGGCTCTTCTAAGTACTATATATCCCGTTAGCTTTCAATAGGTAATACTACCTAAAGATTATTTAAATTTGAATGACGTATCTCAATTTCGTCACACCGCTATTGCGCTGGAACACCACCACTCTGGCTTGATACCTCCTATAACCTATTCTAACCAACAACCACTACAGAAGACGTTCATATTAACCAAGCTGGACTAAAAACTACTACAAACGATGGTTACATTTACTAGATTGACGAAGTGACATAGAAAACCAGGCATTCCTAAACAATGTTCTCTCAAAAGAGAGAGTTTCCATCAATCATGATCCGCAACCACTTCTCCATAGGTTGCTCTTTCCCATATATCAAGGTTTGCAATGTCGGGGGTGGTGGCATCGGATAATATCGCCATGGGGAAGCACTCGAAGCTGCCGCAGATACAGTGCGGTTGCAGCAGGCCTTGCCTGGCAAATTTGACCGATAGAAGCTCGCCTTGCTCGAGCTGGTGTTGTAACTCTTCCATGGAGAAATATTCAGAAATCCAGTTCATACCATCATCCAGACGGCGGTATGTCAGCAGCTCTGCTTGAACAGACGCCCAGAGTGTGGCGAGATCTCTCCGTTTACCGAAAGAAGGGTGCGTCCAATCATGAAAATCGAAATGTAAATACCGAAAACCGATGCCCGGGTTAGTTGTGCCAATGAAATGAGCGTTATCATCTTGATCCTCTTCCTCTTGTTCTTCCTCCTCCTCCTCCTCCTCCATTAGTGCATCCTCACAGAGGCGCAAAACCCCACAAAACACCGCCCACCCTGAGCGAACTTTTGTGCTCCAGGAACTGATAATAGAATAGGTGGAGATCTTTTCAGCAAGTGCGGCAGGAGTGAGCTCTTCGTGGTCGCACCATCCTTCGGGAATATCAGTCTGCATGAAGGCGGTAACTGAAACGCTAGCGGTTTTCCGAGGATCGAGACGACATGAGATTAGGCACAGAAGACAGGCAAGCATACCAAACAAGTCTTCATCTTGACAGCCACTGTTTGCGAGATAATATGCAGTCATGACGAGGCTATGGAGAGGTTGTAGCTCGAGTTTCGTACCGCAATGAAAGCAGCGTCGGACATACAGCCCACTTGCAGTCTCCATCGTCAGGCGGACGGGTGTGTGATCACGTATCTGAATAATGCAGTGGCATATGGTTTGGATGGATGTGTGGCAGAATTTGTGTTTCCAAGCGAATGGCGTCGAGGGGTTACCTGTTGCGAGAAGATGACGCACACAAGGGGAATCAGCATCCCAGCGACCGCAAATATCGATCTCTTCCCCGACAAAACGTGCAGTATCCTTTAAGGTGTCATCAACAACAGCCGGTATTGCTGAAGAGTGAGATTTCAGGATTGAGATCATCAAATTATCCAGGATGGTGTGGCCAAGTTCATTGACAAACACTTTGGAAATTCCCGGCCCCTCGATGCCTTCCAAGAGCATTGTGAAGATGTTACAGCAGGCTTTATATCCGTCCAGATAGCTTGTTGCAATATGTAACGGATAAAGCGAATTGAAGTCAATATTGTCCGGAAGCTGGCGCATGATTGACTGAACTTGCGTCAGGTTTCGAGCCATGATGCTGAAGCCGAATGACTCCAGAAGGAGCTCATCAGGAGATCTTTGGGCTGCTTTTGCAACTTGTGGTATGGCTACAGGCAATGTTGCTGCAGTGATAGAGCTGAAGTCGTTGTGTTCGAGAGCATCCCGAAGTCGGGTGGGAAGAGGTGGTTCCTGCCAATACTCTGGCCATGGAAGCCATGTGGACTCGTCATCGGGGTCCTGGCCAACTGTATCTCGAGATATTTCCTCTGGAATTTCTTCATAATCCATATCTTTGACGTGTATGAACCACCGGCAATTGTTCGTGGGGACCGGAGCGAGTCCTGATTGTTCTTCAGATTGGGCCATAGGATCCTGAGGAGTTCCTGGAAGACTATGGTGAGAGCGGGGATGGTAACGATCGAAGTCCAGAAGCTCTGCCGTCCAAGCTGGTGGCCCTCTCCCCCAACTTTTCGCAGTCTTGAAGCAAAAGAACCAGTACTGATACAACCACTCAGACATTACTCTATACAAGGGTCAGTGTATGCTCTATCGGTGGGTGTGAAAGCTACTCACCTTCTCTCTTCTCCATTCATTGACATGAGCAGCTTGTCATGTTGTCCTTGAGCGAACAGATGAGCACGATCGATCGTCGCTTTCTCTTTTAGCAACAACGCGGTCGGCGAAGGTGCGTTTTGTGGAGAATCGGCGGAAGGAGTACCAACGGAAATGTCACTACCGGGCGTTGGAATTGGAAACCCGAGAGGTGAAGAATGATCGAAGGCTCGTACGTATGATCGGCGCATGGCTGCATATGGAACGTTCCACTTCAGGAAACTGCGATGATTGTTAGCTTTCATAAATCAAGGTCATGCTACGAGTCTTACATGCTATTCGCAAATGGCAACACAGGCCTAGCAACGACGCTGTCAACGCCGGCGGGGTTCTTGAGAACCATGGCTTGGGAGTCGGCCCGTGCTTTCGTCTTCATATGTCTCCTGATCTTGTGTGCCTCGACCTGTCTTCCTTGGAGATTAATACTGGTGCCCAGTTTTCCTGCTCGAGCTCGGCTCTCTAGCAGCCCTGCAATATTCTCCTTCTTCCCCTTGGGAATATTCTTCTTCCATTTCCATTTCTTGAAGTGGTGTTTATATTGATGGTCGCTAGGTTGCCACCATTGATTAGCAACACGATACATTCGGATATGTAGCCTGCATGCGAGCCACTCACACTGCGTCGAAGCCATAGTCTGCCTTCATAGTCTGAATGACATCATTGAGTTTCCTTTTGTCCTTGAGGTAGAGCTGCTCGATGATCGGCTTCAACTCCTCCCAGCGGCTCGTAAAGGTTGAAGAAAGGTTATGAGGAAGCTGGCTCATTCTGTCGTTGGACTCAGCCTGATGCAGGGGTGGCAGGGGTTTGTTCGAAACACGTTGAGTAGAATAAATAAATGCAGGTTAGCTGGTGAATCGAGTACAACAAGTTTTCTTAGAAGAAGATAGGTAGTGATCTAGCGAGTGTGTCGAGCAGTGCACGCCATTATATATTCCCCCCTCCGCCGCCGCTACCGTCAGCAATGCCCCCAATGCGGTGTTACGGGGGCATGCCACAGCCAAGCCGAACAAAAGAGTAGTAGCCACTCAGCTTTCGACAACGCCGCGTCGCCGAGCATAGACCCGGCTAGCGTTTGCCTTGTTGCCTAACGTCCTCCCAACCTGCATAAGCGAAAACCTTTGATCGCCGTGCCAAGCCGAACAAAAGAACACTGGCCAATGAGCGGTTCAGACGTTCGGACCAGTTCAACGGAAATTCGCCTCGAAAAGATGCCCGAAAGTAACGTCAGTGATGCGAGGTAGCAAGCTAAATCCCAATATTACGCTGAATGACACGACTACATCGAGACCCTTGCCAGAACACCGAAGATGATTCGAGTGCTTGACCGGATGTTGAGCTAGGGTCAAGGCATACCCGTAACCGAGTGCATGCTATCGATGGCGAACTGATCCAATGCTCACCCATCCATCCAGGCGTCCAGAGGCATCCCACCAATACCAGCAGGGATTCGGATTCGGATTCGGTTTGTATTGGCTGGCTCCAAGTTAACAGCAACCGCAGCCGAGGCTCCATACTTGCAGACTTCCTGTACCACGAAAGCTCAGCGGCCCGGCTTGTTGGAATCCCGGCGCCCATCCCCTCCGCCAAGCCAAGCAAAAGGAGACAGACCAGTATGAAGAGAAGACAATCTAGCGTTTTGAGGATACATGCATCTAATTCCTCGGTTCTGGTTTTACAGCCGCATACTCGAGTCCGTGTCTTAGAACTAGGCACTGGCGACCCACTTCAGGAATGATTCAAGACCAATCGCGGTTGAATGCGAACCTAACACTGATCCCTCATTGAGCGCTTGCTTTTTCTGACAGTTGGTTGATGTGATCGCCGCGCTCCGTCGACATGCGTGTATAAATGTGGGCTCCTCTCGCCATACTTCGTGTGGAAATTCCTTCATCATTCCAACACTGTCTTAAATCCCACTAGTGCTTCGTCAAGCATCATATTCAGCTTCGCCAATTCTTGCTCTCGTCAAGTCAGCACTCACACGGCTGCTTCATCCCGTCTTTGAGAAGTTCGTCTGCCATCCATCATGTCTCAAAACGAAAGCCCAAAGTGCGTGTTCTCTTGATGATTACCTCGTTGCTGAAGCCATTGCTCATACTTATTGCAGGACACAAACTCAAAACTCTTCTCAAACTTCGCCGGCGATGAAGTTATCCCATACGTGCCCGTATCATTCTCGAGTACCCATAAGACCCGATGGACACACGAAAGATCTGACTCCAATGGGTCGGTTTCTTGCTGGAGGGCCCGCGGAACAAAGCGCACTGTTCATCCGTGCGGATTCTGGCAAGCTTTCGACAAACAAAGGCTGCACCTGCGGGAACGGCACCGGCTCCGGCACGGGTTGATATGCAGATATGGTAGAGAAGGTAGTCAAAGATTCTGATCAGAGGAGGCAGAGATTCGGATGCATTTCCTGCTTGCTAGGCCATGTTCATCTATAGTATCCAGAGTCTAGGAATTGAGTTCGATTATTGATTATTGGTTGTTCATTACTACTAATCCAACTCGTACCTCTAAGCAAATGTTGATGCACTACGCTGTTTCGAGCATGCCTCAATCACACTTTGCGGCTGACACTAGTTATTCAGTGATCAGTCTCGGGCCCCATACTATTCTTAATCCTTCATCACTAGTGCAACTGTCACAGATTTTCTTCCGCCCTTGTTTTTTGTCCTGCAGCCTCTTGATTTGTGAATTGGCATCGTTGATGAGAGTGTCCATTTGCTGGTTTAGGCCTGTATATTTTTCCGTCAACGACTTTGCAAGATGTTCTTGGTAAATGATCTCTTGGCACGCCTGGTAACTATAGAAGGCGAGACCTCTACTAGCACAGTCCATGATTATTGAAGAACTCAACCCGCTTAGCACACTTGTTTTGTAGTCCTCTGAAGGGTTGAGCCCAGCCACCACAACATCGTCCGGATTGATGAGTTGGGTACCCGGTAATTTTCAGATCAGTCTGATCTCAAGGGCTACCCGCCCCGGATCACATGACTTCCATGTCGGGGCGCGAGCTTGGTAAGCTGATTCGGTTGGGAGTCGATGCCTATTGGCCATACCGGAAGCGCTGCTGTCTCGTGGTTCAGTGCTTCTTGCGCACCCAACTAATAAATGTACAAAGCGCTTCTTGTATGTATATCGTAGTATATTAGGCTAAATACCATTGTAAATACAGTAAAGAACATGGGAATGCGAGGTATAGGTGCAAAGTTCGGGAATATAGTGGTAGTCCCAGCGTCCTTAATCCTCTCAATACTAAAAGCATAGAGCATACGAAGCAGATAGTAGTGCCCTGGATCATATCTATCGTGGTGGAATTGCGTGTTCGTAGAGAAGACTTTCTGCGCAGCTAGTAAACAGAAACTCCTAAAGACATATATATAGGCTGAGTGCTTAGAGCGTTAGGTAGCTAATAGACGGCTAGATAGCAGACAAGTGGGCGGCTGCTGGCTTCAGAGCGAATAAAGTCTACTTGTTGGACCAGTGGTGCAAGAACAGCGCATCAACTTCGAGCTCAAAGGCTTTTCATTATCATATCCGCGTAGAATAACCAAAAATATACATACGACGAGGCTGCTCGTCGGATTCCACTGTAGTTTACAGAAACAAAGAGCCATAACCACATTTATGCACACGTTCTCTGAACACCTTTGCCCGGAAACTAGCTGTGGTATGCAAAATGACTCCGTAACCACATACTGTCATTTATCTCCCAATCCCATCCCCGAGATTCTGCTCAAGAATACTCAGTAGCGACGAGATGCTGCTGGCGCTCCTCTTCATTGTGGCGAGCATTGGCCTTCCCGGATGCTCTCTTATCCTTGTTCGCGGCGAGATCCTGGGCGAACTTACTGCGCTCGCGGATCTGGGGACCGAAATAGTAGAAGATCCAGATGGGCAGGCAAAACGCCGTGGCGAGGCCGAAGAGAAGGAGTTGCGAGTTGCGGATGCCGAGGTTATGGTACATCTTGCCGGTATAGAGGGCGCACATACCGGCCAGAAAGTCTCGAGCGAAACCGTTACCGCCAGTAGCAGATGCCGAGTATTCTCCGTAGGCGGCAACCATGTAGTCCACGGTAGCGTAGTATATGCTGTAATTTGCAGCACCAATGAGGACGGAAAACACGACGACACCACTCCAGTGGATCGGTGGGCCGGAGGTGACGAAGGCACTGCCGAGGAGACCGAGAGGAAGGAGGACGACTTGGAAGAGGAGCCACCATAGACGAGTTTCGGGGGCGAGGTGTTCACCTTGACGACGACGATGTGCGTGACGTCTGACGACGGGAAAGAACGAAAAGTAGGCAAGGATGTAGCTCAAAGCAAGCGGGATGAGCGCAAGACTGATCTGGACGGGCGTGAATCCCCACTGCGCGAAGACATATCCGTAACTTTCGAAGAACGAGAAGATGAGGGCATCGGCGAAACCGCTGAGGAGGGACAAGAAGAGAACGATGGGTTCGAAGATGAGCATCTGGTACGGGCGCCACATTGTCTTGAATACCTCCTTCCGATCGAAGCGCTTCCAGAAACCGCCTTTCACTTCGTTAGGCCCATAGATCTCCTCTTGGCCCGCCTTGCGCCTCCGCCTAGCCTCTTTGTCGAGCATGACGGTAGCGCGGGACTCTTTGGCGATCACGAAGTGGATCATCTGCGTGGTGATGCTGAACAAGAGCTGGATGTAAAAGTTCCACCGCCACGGCAGGTACTGCTGGATCGGACCGCCGCAAATTCCACCGATGACAGCGCCCAAACAGCTCCACAAACTGGCCCATAGGACTGCGTGCTGTTGGGAGTCGGGATCAAACATATCCGCGACCATGCCGAGAGTGACACTGCCACCAGCCGAAGAGAGACCACCGATGACGCGGCCAGCAATGATCCCGCCGAAGGTGGGAGACAGAGCGCAGATGAGGATGGAGATGTTGACGCCAACCAAAGAAAGCTGCATGATGATCCAGCGCCCGGCTTCCTCGGACCACGGTGCCCACAATTCGCAGCCGAAAGCGTACGGCACGAGAAAAGCCACCATACCCATGCGGGCAGTCGTGATGCCGAAGTGCTCGTTGATGTGCCCCACTGCGTTGGAGTAAATCGCAGCATTGAAATTCATCGACGTCTGGCACAGGGCGACGACGGTGAGAAGGATCCACTTCTTCCTCGTGGACCAGGCGTAGGCGGTGTGCTCGAAGGCGTCCTGCTCTCGCAGGACCCGCTTCCCGTTCTCGACGTTTGACTCGTCGGAGTTGGTGCGGACAGGGGCCACCGCGTCGGTGACTTCTTCCGTCTTGTGGGACTCGGCCATGGCGAGCAGCAACAGTCGTCCTTGAGGGGTTGTGCTCGGTGGTGGGCAAGGGTTTTTCAACCCTACGTGTTCAGGCGTTTGGGGGGGTTGCTACTGTGTCGTGGAATTTACACCGTAGTATAGCAAGAGAATTCAAACCTGTGGAGAGGCGTGGCTTTTTATACGTGGCGGATCCAAAAACTCATTTTAAGCAAGTTGCGGTACCCATATCTCAACAGCGCTAGTTTCCCCATGGGATGAGTGCCATTCCCCTCCACATCATCATGATCCCCATGAAAACTATATCGTTCCGTAGTTCTATGGGCGGCTAGGTTCTCTTCAGTAAGGTCGACCGTTTCTCCGCGTCGTATTCGCGGTATCGAACAACGGCACGGCTTGGGCATCCACCACTAAGAAGTTTCCTATAAACTCTTGAAGACCGGCTCGGCGTATGACTGGACAATTTGCGTACTCCGCAGCAACGGCAACTTGGGTTCGGACGATCTGTGGAGATGCGCTGGGGAATGGGGTTGAGAAGCGCTGTCATGTGATAGCTGAGTTGACCGCTCACGACGTAGTGAATGGAAACTTCATTGGCGCTTGACGTGGGATCACTCAACCTGAAGGTCTTTAGGACTTTGCCCATAGTCGACCGAGTGTGCAATGGACGTCTTTTACGACGGCTTTCTTACCGTCCCGCCAGTGTCGAGAGGTGAAGTTCTTTCCAGGTTAGCAACGCATCGCTGACTTCTCTACATCGAAGCGTGGAAGAGGAGAATTTTGGTCATTCCTTTTTTCTGTTTGGAGGAAGAGCGCCATGTGAATGCCAGTCGTGCAGCACGCTTGTCTTGCGCTTATACTGGGTCCCTCAACAAGGAGAACTCCTACCTGAGAGTTGGAGTATGCAACCTGGTTCCCAATACAATATTGTTGCCGATCCCGTCTCAACATTTTGGCTAGTGAAGATGATCAAAGGTTCGGTACTAGATGGAGCGACGCTTATCTTATAGATAAAATACTCTAACTAAAACAAACCTTAGGGCGACGCTAGTATAGTTTAAGAAGTCGGATAAATTAATCAATTAGATAAGTAGTTAAATTATTTTAACTAAAATCTTAAGATAATTTAATTCTACTTTTATTAAGCTTACTCTTTATTTATTTATTTTTAAAAAAGATAACTTATATAGAACGTATTAATTAAGTTAAATTTTCTTTAAATATAAAAATAATAATATTATTAAGAAAAAATTCTCTTTATATCTTATCTATAATACTAACTAACTAATTAGAATTATAAGTTTTTCTTAAATATCTAATAAAAGCTTGAGTATAAATTAGATAAATTAGCTATAATTAGTTTAAAAACTATCCTTATTCTAGTTCGTGGAGCGTCTAATTAGTAAGATAAAGCGACGTGGCCGTTATTGAAGGCGGTGGAACCGGTGGATGAGACTTCCCATATCCGGGAGCTGGGCTGGAAAGGGCTAGCGTTCCTTCTTCAAGTACCTCCTCCAGTACTACCACTTGTTTCTCAAATGCGCAACTCTCTTTGCGATAACACTCTGAATCTTCCTCATCAATGCCCATTGCTCATTTGGTCCAAATGCACACCGCGGGCGCAAGGTGGTAAATTGGCGCCGAGCCTGCTTGGCGCACGGGCCATCCCATCTTAGCCCCCATCGACCAAAAACTTCAGCCTGATCCGCTGATGCTATCTCCCTTCATTACAGTAGTAATCAGCTGTTGGGCTTAGGTGTAACTAATAAGTAGTGTGTGCTGTATGTTATCTATGGAACCACTGCATGAATCGCTGGGACAGACATATCGGTGTAGGGTGTGCTATCAGCGCTTCATCAATTTCGCTGACTTCAAGGCTTGCCTTCAGCGACATGGCGGTACGAAGCTCCGGTTTTTGAGGGAGTCTGGCTGACTTCCATCCTAGTCGACCCTACAGATTTCGAGAGTGATGATGAGAGAGATCGAAAGGACGAGAAGGGCAAGTCCAAGGAAGATGAGCTTGGGGCGCTTGTTCATTCCAGGCGTAAACCTACATCCGACGAAATCTCCTTTTCAACCAAACCTCCGAAAAGCGGCTTCTCGCTCGGCTCATCGTATCGAAGCAGTCCCGGCTCATTTCGCTTTCCCTTAGGCAAAGGTGGCTTCAGCTTCAAGAGTCCTAAGAGCTACGAAACTGCCCATTCTGGCTTCTCGAGTTACAAGACTGCACCCTTAGTGATCACAGCGTGGAAAGAGCCGGTGCGCTCAACAAGGTCGAGCGCGGCAAATGGCGGGGCTCCATCTACCGGGTCGATTTCCTACATGCATGACATCCCAGTCATTGATTACGGCTATCTAACCGAGTTTGTCGATTGTATCATCTTGGAGGCGTCCAAATATACGACTCCTGGTTTTGATCCTGTCCCCGATCATCTCAAGATCTCTCTTATTCGGCAACTGCATGTCTTGGCATGCAAAGGTGAAACAGAGTCCATAATCGCACTCGCACAAGTCCTCTCGACGCAAATATGCGAAGCTCTCTGTCTGCAGAAGCCGGTGGACATTGACAAGCTCAAAACTTTCATTCTCGACCAACTCCGGCGTCTCGTAGACTCCCGAGGCCGGAGTCACTCCATGTCGGGAGCCACATTAGCCTCGATCACTGGTACGGAAGTCTTCAGTAGCGAATGGCTGGAGCATTTGCGATCAAGAGGCATCCTTGTAGAGCCAAAAGATGAACTGGATTGGTCTGGTCGAGGGCAACATGTTGAATACGCAGCCAAGGACCTAAAGGACATACCACTCCGGGCTGAGAAAATTCTTGGGCACAGTGCCACAGCACTGGTCGAAAGCGTCATGTGTCGTCGAATTCGTTTGGCAAGGAAGAGTATCCGTTGCAGTAAGAAACTAAGCAAAGAAGACGCCATCACAGAGGTTGAGCACCTACAACGAGTGCAGCATTCGCATGTAGTTCGAGTGGTTGGTACTTACACGCTGAAGAAGAATCTCGCAATTCTTCTGTACCCCGCAGCTGACTGGAGCCTTGAAGAGTTCATGGATGACACTGTAGATGCGTTCGGCGAAAAGGAGTGGGAGCCGCGAGTGGAAGCACTGACCACTTTCTTTGGCTGCCTCGCCTACACCATATGCTTTCTTCACAAAAATAACGTGAAGCATATGGACATCAAGCCTAAAAATATACTTGTTCGTCTTATCGACTCGACTGAGTCGGTCCCCCTCAAAGACACGTACAAGGTCTATATCGCTGACTTTGGTATCGCTCGCGCGTACCAGTCCGCTGCCGAAGTCGAGACCGATTCTCCGACCTCTTACACACGTACCTATGCCGCACCGGAGGTCGTGGATCAGGATCGGCGGGGATTCAGCGCGGATATTTTCTCGCTCGGGTGTGTCTTCATGGAGATGCTCGCCGCTGTACTGTCACGCCCGCAACCGGAATTGAACGAAAGGTCGAAGCTGCAACACATTCGTTGCGACGGAAGTGGCGACACTTCGTACTATGCAAACATCGAAGCGATTCGCAACTGGTATGACGCCAACGCCTCGTTCCACTGGACGGCGGACGGAAAGCTCGTCGCGGTCGGTCTCCTAGGTGATGAATTCGCGGCGCTACTGCCCAAGATGATCAATGAGTCGCCAAAGTCGCGGCCTGACGCTCGAACGTTGTCGGTATCTACACGCAAGGCCCGCTGCTCGAGGTGCAGCGACGGTCCAGAGCCATTTGAAGCTGCAAAGCCTATGGTCGATAGATAAGATTTATTTTTCCGGGTCACTACAAGCCGTTTTCATTGTAAATTCCTGCTTAACATTGACTTCGTCTTCTCGGTATTGCACGGTCGTGAAGGTTCTTGGATATGACACGCGGTACGGTGAGAAATCGATCCAGTGGTTGGCACGAAGCTTCTGCTCACATGGGCGCGACACTCAAGGCGGCTACGGCACACGGGCTCTTGGCCGCTGATGAGGACAAGAAGATGGTAGTGGATACCGGCACGATTTGGCCGTGATAGTGGCTTGAGACGTCATGCGCCACACGTGGCACGGCTGGACCGAAGATGCTCCGAGAGACGGACTGTTGAGGTGCGGTCACACGGCAAGTTGTGAATGACGTCGGCGATATTGGGCACGGACTGCTCAACAGCCACCGGGGCAGACCATCCCAACAATGGTCATTTCAGTCTGCCAGCGCCGACTCAGCCATAATCCATTTCCGAAACGTTCCCCCTTCTCTCCGTCATCTTTGTGGTCCTGCAAACATTGCAAGGATGGCGCAACAGGGAGAAGCTGTGGACTACTACACCAATGCGCCTCAGCAGAAGAATCACAACCAGATACAAGAGCCTGCAACATATCCTCCTTCACATCGGCCTCCTCCGCAGTATGGGCAGGGTTTTGCGCCGCCATTGGGACCTCCGCCGCACCAAAATGGTTATGGGCAGCAGAACGGCGAAAAACCCAATTTCGACCAGAAGTTCAAAATCGAGAGGCCAAAGTGGAACGATTTGTGGGCTGGAGTCCTGGTATGTATAGCTACGGTTGGCAGGCCCAAAGCTTACTGACCCTGATAGCTCATTGCTGTATTTCTAGGATATACGGCGGCTTCTGGGATTGCCATTCAGGGTTATTCGCGGACATTCTCGTTCAACAGGGGTGGCATTTATGGTAGCCAGAACGACTTTGGACTGTCAACTAACACGATTGTGCTATTCGCATTCGTGCTCGTGGTCGCCACTGTACTTAGCTATGCGTATATGTGGGCAGCGCGCGTGTTCACTAAACAATTTATATGTAAGTATGACCCTCGCGCATTTGTATACGTCTCTTGCTGACTTGGGTGTTACCATAGGGATAACAGGCATCCTCAACATCGTCTTCGGCCTCGTAACCGCGCTCTACATGTTGTCACGCAGATACTGGTCGGGGGGCATAGTGTTCCTCATCTTCTCCATCTTTTACATCTTCTGCTTCATCAGCTGGATCCCGCGCATACCATTCTCCGTCCTTATGTTGCAAACCACGATCGATGTGTCGAAGAGATACGGACATGTATATGTTGTGTCGCTTATCGGAGGTATCTTAGCCGCTGCGTTCGGCGCCTGGTATTCGGTTACATTGACTGCGATATACATCAAGTACCAGCCGGGGAACAATCCGGCATGCGATACTGGAGCTGGAGGATGCTCAAACGGGAAGGTAATTGGACTGGTTGTCTTTGTAACGTTCGCCATGTACTGGATATCAGAGTAAGGGAGTGGTTTTACTTGCGATGCTCTTTGCTAATATCATCTACAGATGGCTGAAAAACACCATTCATGTCACAATCTCTGGCGTGTACGGCTCATGGTACTTCATGGGCAATACAAACTTCCCGAAAGGAGCGACTCGCGGCGCCCTCAAACGAGCCCTCACGTACAGCTTTGGGAGCATTAGTCTTGGAAGCCTGATAGTAGCGATCGTTCAGTTCTTGCGCCAGATATGTTCAGCGGCTCGACACAGCGCGGCTCAAGATGGCAACATTGTTGGAGTTGTCCTCATGTGCTGCCTAGAGTGTTTGATCGGTATTTTGAACTGGGCAGTGGAGTTTCTCAATCGCTACGCGTTCTCATATATTGCGCTCTATGGCAAGAGTTATTTCGCGGCGGCGAAGGATACTTGGAAGTGAGTGCATCTCTAGATTCAGGTCAGAGCTTGGAGCTAATATTGCGTAGGATGATCAAAGATCGCGGGATCGATGCTCTCGTCAACGAATGTCTCATCGGCCCCGTCCTAAGCATGGGGGCTTTCTTCATCGCCTACACTTGCGCCTTCCTCGCGTACCTATATCTGATCTTTACGTCGCCAGCGTATAACCGGGATGGAGGGTATACGCCCGTCGTCGTCGCCTTTGCATTTCTCATCGGGCTGCAGATCTGCCAGATCTTTACCACGCCGCTGAGCAGCGGTGTCGACACGATATTCGTTGCTATGGCTTGGGATCCGGAAGTGCTGATGAGGGATCATCCAGATCTGTACTACCAGATGGTTGCCGTGTATCCGCACGTTCAGCAGGCGATCCACGTCTAGTGCTGGTATGCTGCCTTGGACATCTGACCAATCGATCTAGGCATTGTCGCACCTAGAAGGCACCTAACACCCGTCATCGCCCAGATGTCTGCAAGGAGAGGATTCAAGAGTGGAAGACATTCCAACGGGCTGCGCGTTGGAGTTGACAAGATTGGTGGACGAATGAGCGCGAGTAACTTTCAGGGCGACCCGAGTGCGTGTACTTGATACCCTTTTCGTATATGCATTGCATAGCAACAATAAGCGATAATTTCCTAAAGCATCAAAATCAACAAGAAGCTCGCCCGTATCAATCGCGAGGATCCGGCGGCTTGGCGCGGGCTATATGGCTGTGGAAAGCTATCGAGGACCGGCCATGGGGTAATGACGTAGATCATGGAACAGCGTAACGCGCAAGCGGAGAAGACTTGTATCAGCATGGCACTACATGAGGCATGCCACCCCAGATCCACGGCCGGGACGTGCTCGTTGGGCAGGCCTGCTGCGGCATTAATATCCGCTGCGCAGTGGGGTGAGGGCTGGAAGCGCTGAAGAAGCCTAGATGACCAGATACAAAAGCTGTTGCATGGCAGCGCTCAGTGCTCAGTGCTCAGTGCTCAGTGCTCAATGCTCAACGCTCGCCTCCCACGCCCCACGAACTGTCGCTTTTGGTTTTTTTCGCGGACCGTCACCTGCACTGGACGCAATTGCCTGGCCTAGCAAAAGCAGCCAATCGCATCGCTCCCCGCCCGCTGAATCGCGTCACCGCGGTTTTCGAGCACCCCGCGCCCGCCAGCTCACACATCGTGCCCACGACACCGACACCTACTCGCCTCGCTTTCCTACGCCCGACTACTGCACACTCTTAAGCCTCGTCGCACACCGCTACGGGAACCGGAAGATTCTAGCAACCCCCAGGTGCGTCCAAGAGTCCAAGCATCCAAGCGCTCAACGCTCCGTCTTCACCAACAGCCCCGCGCGTCGCTCCTGCTCGGCCCTACAAATACCCCACCATAGCTCCTTCCCGTCTGCTCCCCCCACAACCCAAAACTCTGCTCCCACGCTTCGACCCCATCAAGCCTCTCCATTCTCCCTTCTCCCTTCTCCATCCCTTCTGCACGCAATTGACCGCAATACAAGCCGGCCAACCTCCAACTCAATACCCCCGCACCCACAACCATGAGCTACTCGAAGAAGGCCGTCCACTTCGGCGGTGGCAACATCGGCCGTGGCTTCGTGGCCGAGTTCCTGCACAACTCGGGCTACGAGGTCGTCTTCGTCGATGTCATGGACTCGATCATCGACGCCCTGCAGAAAACCCCCTCGTACACCGTCACCGAGATCGGCGAGGATGGCGAGCGCACCTTCACCATCGACCACTACCGTGCCATCAACTCCAAGTACAACCTCGACGACGTGGTCAAGGAGATCGCCTCCGCTGATGTCGTCACCTGCGCCGTCGGCCCCAACATCCTCAAGTTCGTCGCTGAGCCCGTCGCCAAGGCCATCGAGGCCCGCACCAAGGACACACCGCTCGCCGTCATTGCCTGCGAGAACGCCATCAACGCCACCACCACATGGAAAGGCTTCATCGAGAAGTACATCGAGGAGAAGCTAAACAAGGACACACTCAAGGACATTGAGAAGCGTGCCCGGTACGCCAACTCGGCTATTGACCGCATCGTGCCCGCCCAGGACCCCGACGCTGGTCTGAACGTGAAGATCGAGAAGTTCCACGAGTGGTGCGTCGAGCAGAAGCCGTTCGAGAACGGCGGCAACAAGCCCGAGATCGAGGGCATCCACTACGTCGACGACCTCGAGCCCTACATTGAGCGCAAGCTCTTCACCGTCAACACGTCGCACGCCACGGCCGCCTACTATGGCTACGCCCGTGGCATTCCCTATATCCACGAGGTTCTACAAAACAAGGAGCTCTACGACATCGTCCGCGAGGCCGTCAAGGAGACTGCCAACCTCATTGTCAAGAAGCACGGCATCAGCACCCAGGAGCAAGACGACTACGTCGAGAAGATCGTCGCCCGTATCTCCAACCCAACTCTCAAGGACGGTGTTGCCCGTGTCGGTCGTGCCCCGCTCCGCAAGCTCTCCCGCAAGGAGCGCTTCATCGGCCCCGCTGCCCAGCTTGCTGAGCGCGGCGAGAAGGTCGATGCCCTTCTCGGCGCCGTCGAGCAGGCTCTTCGCTTCCAGAATGTCGAGGGCGACGACGAGTCCTTCGAGCTCGCCAAGATCCTCAAGGAAAACTCCGCCGAGGAGGCCACCACCAAGATCACCGGCCTGGAGAAGGACCATCCGCTGTACGAGAAGGTCGTGCCCATCGTCAAGAAGGTCCAGGGTTGAAGGCCACTACTGTAGACGTGCTCGGTCACGCCCCCAAAACTTCAAGAGGGAATAAGGAATAGACATGGAGGGTATACTGGTGGTGGAAAATTCGGTTCCAGAGTGAGATTGTCACATCTTCGGGATCTAGAAATGCACTGGCGGGTGTTGGTGCTACTTATCTCCATCATGAAAATGAAATAAATGAATGGCATGTTCTAAAGCTCGGTGTGATTTAGTGATGTCTGCTTACCATGTTCTGCTTTATGACGGCATATAGTTCTATATATTAGTATAGATTTGGGCCCGAGGCCTCAATGGCTGCATCTTCTTGACACCCAGTAGATTCTCACCTGTTTCCTTCGGCGTATTTGCTGCCCTTGAGCAACCGGCGCCAGAACTCACTCTATTTCTCCAATGGAGTAAAGGGTAGCTATCTTGGGAGGTGAGGGCGAGAGTTAGGAGTCGGCATGATGGATGGTTGGAATGAAAGGCATAGAGATGTGTACTTGAACTACGTTGATATTTGATACTAAGTATTAATGCGAATGAGTATAGTGTATAGGTGATGGGGAGATGGGGAGATGGAGAGATAATATAGGTATGTATAGAGCATCTAGTTTAGTTATTTTAGCAGAACTAGCAAAAGGCTGATTACGTGAGATATATCTTACAAAGCGGAAAACGTTTTCCTTTTAATTTAATTATCTTGTTTGGAGAGGGAGGTATAGGCCCCTCAGGATATATTTATTTTAGCTTTACATAGTAGGGGTTTGTATACAGTAACGGTGCTATATCCATGGCTTATACACGATAATTAATAGAGCTGTAGAGCTGTAGAGCTGTACACCGTCACTATCGATCGTAAGCGACGAGGCCGTGTTTCGAAAATTGAGGCGCTAGATGGGACGTAAGCTGCAAATTATATATACATGTCAGGACGAAATATCTTTTTGAGTTTATTCCGCGAGCTTGACGACGCGATGGCAGCTACTTATTCGGTTCAGAGGTAAGTTAGAAAACTAGAATTCATGTTCTTGGTCATGTTAAAAAATGAAGATGAATATGCATGTTTATACCAGAAACCTGGACGAAGAGGAAATGTTCAACTTCGTTTACGAAACGAATATTCAACTTGAATAGGGTTGGAGTTAGGCCAGGGAAATTAAAAAATGTCGCCCTTTACCGGAGTAAAAGTGCATACAGGGTATGGAAATGGGCGCTTTAATTGCGTTGTACATGCGTAGAAAGAACATTGCGTGGAAAGGCACGGAAGCGGGAAAGTGTAATTATGCATCCTAGGGGCAAATTATGGGGAGTAAATTTAGCGCAGTTACTTATCCATGTCTAAGAGTAAATGTCCAATTTTCCATGAAGGAGCTTTCGTTCCATGTACTGATGCCCTCGGGGCTTACGGTATTGTGGGGTGCGCTGGTAATGTAAGGTGGTGGGACGGCCTGTAAGTGTAGAGAAATGCTATATCAGACCGCGGGAGGGGCTGGTGTGGATTGTGCAGAACCTGTGTGGTATATCTGATGTAGTGTAGCTAGTACTTCGCTGTACGAGGCTGAGCACAGGCGCTTGCTCACCGGAAATCGGCTTGTAATGTGCTTCGGCCTGGGATACATATAGCTATTCCATGCACCATATATTGGAATGTGAAACACACCTTCACTCAGCCACCATCGAAGCCTGTGGAGCATATCCTCGTAACTAGAAGCCCCTAAAAACGACACCTTTACTTGCTTCCACATCCCACTCAGCAACCTCCACCTCCACCCCCTCCGTCACCACCGCCCGAGAAATTATGGCCCCCTCCACCGTCGCCTCCGGAATATGTGTGGTGACCACCATGGCCGCCGCTAGTACCGCCAGCGGGATATGCGGCGCCCGCGGGGGTGTAGTTCATGGCGACAGTGTCATTGGCGCTGGAGGGTTTGCTTGACATACAACCCATTGCGTTGACACTGACAGGTTGCGGTCTCGTATAACGTTGGCGTTTAGATATCAGAGGGTTAGTGCTTTTGGGTGCGGAGTTAATTGGGCGCAGAAGGGATGGAGGAGGAAAGAGGGTAAAAGGAAGAAGTAGCAATGTGGGTATGAAGAACGTGGGTAGTGCTTTTTCGTGGGGTGGTGTAATAAGGAATATGTGACCAGAATGAGGACTTTTTATCCGAGGAGGCCTGTATGGATATATGCGAACGATAGTGCTATGGGTGCCCCTTCGTATTTTGGCAGCAAGGGGGCAGTGCACGACTTAGAGAAGGTCGCGTGATGGCGTCAATCGAGACCGAGCAGTTCTAAAACCCGCAAATCCAATAGAAGATACGACATGAAGAGTCTTATACGTACACTATCGCGCAAAATGGTTAGTGTACCCTGAATAGGCTTTTAAAAAGGCGCCGTTGTGCATAAGTCGTGAGACATGTATACACCGCGTAGGCTAGTGGAAGGCGCAACAGCTGAACGGATAGGTGTAGAAGAGTCGAAATCTTCTCGAATGTGGTAGCTGGATAAATATTGAGTACTATATGGGAGAAGGGGCATGAAATAAGGGTGGGGTATGCATAGATGCGAATCGTGAAGACAGGCAATGAACTAAGACATGCAAGAAAAACAGAGCTAGCTCAGAAGAAATGCATCGTGACGGAGACTAGTCAGTAACATGTGGTAAAGCCAAGGGTGCAGCAAAGTTGAGGCAGGAATGAAAAGCCACTTCCCCACCTTGAAGTGTGCCTTGGCAAAGGCTCGCGCGAAGGAGGCTGAGGAAACAAGAGCTATGCAAAAATAAATAAGAACAAAAGCTTTGCTGACATACTGGGCTATTGCCGTTACCGGTCGAAACTTGGTATGCTCGGATATGCCTTACAGTAATTAGAAAATAAAGGATGTGAGGCGCAATAGCATCATTCGGAAACACTAGCCTGCGTAGCCGACGCTAACCGCATGGCCGACCGGTGCAAGGCGAAATCGTTCCGCTGCTAAGATCATTTAGAGCGCCGCCCGCTAGAGATGGCGTGCACGGCGCGTGTTCTCGGGTCAAGGTATGTATCTGTACCTTTCTCTCAAGTTGTGCCTATCAAGAACTTCCACAGAAACTCGTTGCCGCTCATGTCAAGTTGCGGGTGGATCTTCCAAGGTGTAGGTAGCGGGTCAGAACCGTTGGCGTTACCATTCAGCTTCAAAGGAGGTAGTTCCTGAAGCAGCGAAACGGTTCGTCCAGAGCCAGTTGCAAGCTCAAAAGGAGATCCATTCGGACTTCCTCTACCGGGTGCACTCTTGACCGCCATTTTCATAATCGCGGTTATGCGTCGGAACCTTTCAAACAAGTCTTCATTATTGTCTTCCGGATCGCGGGGACGAGGCATCTGGGAGCAGAGCTGGTCGCGGAAATACTCGAATGTTTTGGCGATCTGAAGCTCGACAGGGTCCCAGCCGGGCATGGGCGTCGCATGAAGCGCGAGCTTTCCGAGCGTGGTGAGACCGGAAGCCAGGTTGAGCCAGTCGGTGATCGAGAGGAATTCGAAATGGGCGGTAGAGAGGTGGAGGGCGTTGTCGAAATACTGCTCGATAGCCCGCAGATATGTGATGCGCTGCGAGAGCTGAAAACCCGATGTCCGCGGCATGCTTCCTTGGTCAGATAGTTCTACAGTAGCGGCCATTTTGTAGAGATACGCTCGGGCAGCGAGTTGGGTCAATTGAAGTGCGTCTAACAAGAATTAGCGCTGTAGTCAAATCAGTGCGATTTACTTACTATAATCATGAGCCTGCGATTTTGACGCTAGCCACATCTGGTCCCATCTCTCACTAAGGCGTTTTAGTTGAGCCTTTGCGACCAGCGCGGGCTCAGATCGGTCCTTGAAAGTCTCTTCAATGTCTTCCGTAAATTGACATGTGTCGATGAGCATAGGAAGAATGGCGTCGGATCTATGCTCCCAGGCAGAAGCTAACTCTGAAGCGTACGTTCGGTGTGTGTTAGAATACGATATACTCCTAGCCCTACCTACATCCAACAATCCAAGGTTTGTTGTCAGGTAGTAGCACCCCAAGTATGCTCTTTTGGCCTCTCTTTCGCGAGCATCACCCTTCTGCACTGGGCTCTTCCCAACTAGCGGCAAGTTGTCAAGTCCGAGATCGCCTGCGATGCCAACACATATCTGGAGGAGAAGATTGATCGAGACGGCCTTAGCATCAATGTAATGGTGATGCCAAGCCACAAAAACCAACAGTCCTTGCAACAGATCCAAGCTCTTTTCCCCATTCATAATCTTTAGCATGAGGACCTTGCGAAACTCTCGACTTAGCGTGAGCTGCAACGGTGCTGAGTCGTACGAAGCTGCTGTAAGTACGGCGAACAACAACATCGGTCGTTGCTGGATAAGATCCTGACAAAAAATATCCTTTGGGAGGGTCACAAAAGGAAAGAAGTTGGCCATAAGCCGGTAAGTCTCTAGACGCAGTTGTATATGAATCATGCCGATCGATCTGATTACGGGATCCAGGCCTACGATTCCGGATATGGTATCATTGAAAGACTCCCAGAAGGGCAGCGCCGACTCAGGGGTGGAGCCTGGGTTGGGAAGAAGCGGTGGTTTGGCAATAGGTGGCGGTGGTAGAGCTGCTGTCACGCTAGGGGCAGGTGTCGGCGTACACTGGGCTGCCTCCACCAGTTGCGATGGAACGCTGTTCACGGAGGCCAAAGTAGCCTGAGGCGCGGAGCTAAGCGCAGATGCCGCGGTAACAATAGCAGACAGCTTGTCTATCCTCTTCTCCATTTCAGTCACTCGGGTTGGCGTCTGTACGATCGTCCTCGGTTTTGCTGGCCGTCGTCGCGCCACATGTTCAATACACTCGACCCGGGCCTTTTGACACCTGTAGAATGTGTTATTCCGAGCTTAGTATGATGAACCGGCACAAGTTACCGTTGACAGGTCCCATTGGTGTCCGATGGGACGCATCGTACTTTATGCTTCCGACACCTCTCACAAGCAAACGCATTCCCTATCCTTCCCTCTCTTGCCTCCATGGCGACGACGGCAGTGGAAGGCGTAGGAGACATGTTCCCCGCGGGTTGGTGGGGAAGTCCGAGCATGCCAAGACGGGTCAGTCGTGAATAGCGGAATGCGACGAGCGCACCCAAACAGTCGAGGACACGCTCACGAGCCGTCTACGTGTCTCGCTCGACGTTTGTTACTGCATACCGAAGATACTAGACGCAGAAAGTGGAGACTTCGGTATCGTCTCGCATAGATAGGTTGATACCCGAGGTCGGTAGAATTATGTTCCGAATCTTAATCCTTCGGACGTTTGTTTCCGTTCGGAGACCGCTAGCCCACCAGAGGACTACAGAGTGGACCAAACCTGCTCTGTCACTATGACCCTCACTTCATCACTTTGATGAATTCCCGTCATTCCTCGTATATCGCTACAGGAGCGCGTTTGATGTGATGAACTTAGAGTTTCCTCGCTCTTGCCCACAACTGGCCTCTAGAAACGAATTACCGAAAAATGCCGACGGGACCGTCCCTCCGATAGCGCCACACCCGACGGGTACGCGATAATGGAATTTCACGCTGCTTCTCTTTCCTCTCTGTAATTCGTGCTAGTTGAAGGCTCGCCACCGGATCCATACTCGAATTCCGCTTCGGCTGCTACGGCTGCCTCAATCGAAGTTTGGTTGCTACTGCTTGCGAGGGAGAGGCAGAAATATGGCGTATCCTAGACAAGAGTCGAATACACGGAACCGAGTGGGTCTGATGCGTGACTCGTCATTCGCAAGGCGCCCATGCTGAAGGCATCTTGGATGGAAAACGGGAGGGTTAAGGATGTGGTCGCATTGCCTGCAGCCCGGAGGACTTTCGCTCTCGAGCGATCCGGATACCCCCGTGCAACCGAACTAGGTATCAGAATCTATTGATTGCCTTCGATATATATGTGCTGTTGGAGTAATGACAAGTGGTTGTGTAGAGGTAAGCGGGCTTGAAACGCCGAACGGTGTGCGCGTGCGAAGCTTGGCGTGTAACGGTTAAGCCACGAGATACGACTCGCTCTTTCGAGTGGGACCGACGATTTGAAGATATACGTCGCGGGCATCTTCGACATGGAAGCAAAGGGGCATGAGGTGTGTTAAGAAGCGCGACGCGGCGGTCAAGAGACTTGAGGCTGGGTCGAACTCAGCCATGACTCGCTTTTCAGGGATGTTTTGTAATCGTCTACATCATGTTGCGTCATCGAAAAGCACTTTCACCTTAAGAGTTGCAATTGCGGAACATTTGGAAGCGCACAACTCCAGAAAACTCGGAATCAACCTGGCTCGCGAATCACAGGCCGTCGGCGACCTTTTCCAGCAGACCACATCTCTTCCTCAGACCCCATGTATTCCTTGGCCTGATCCTCGTGCAACCACTCGTCTGCTTCCCAGACCGCAGTCATACCGGGACCGCACTCTTGCGATATTGGCGACATTGTGATATGACCCAAGGTACAATAGTCTTGCGCACCGTATGCCGCTACGCAATGTCCGCCAGACTCATATCCTTCCGACCGCTATCTCAAATCTGTCCTTGATATTTGCTTGAAAATACCTCTGCATTCCGTATTCGGTCATTCCAACAGTAGCTTCCTTGAAGTTAAGACAGGCGATAATCGTGTCTGCAAACAGTCGGCCAGCCTGATGCGGCAGAGTCTCCTTGCATCTTTTGCTAATCTCATTGTACACTTGCTGTGGGTTGTGGGGATCGCGCTTAAGAATCAATCGAAGGTCTCTCCATAGAGCTAGTTCCAGGAGTATGATTCCCTGTGCAGTGTTAGCCAAATTACCATGATAGAGTGCATGGAGGAGTGCTTGCAAGTGATTAGACGTCATGAGCTTTGATGAACCTTTCCGTAGGACGACTCCACCTCTCCGGGTGCCGATACAGATTGTTCTGTAGCGCATGGTCTTCCTCCAGGTTGGTACCCGCCGCTTCCGCTCGCGCATACCCGAAACCGAACCAATATGGCATAGCCATATCAACGCCACCAATGATGTATGACGGCGCGGTACTAGTGGAGATGTTCTCCGCGTCCTGAGAAAGAGATTTACGAGGCCGGAAGAAGTTGTTTGGCTTCAACGCCTTGAGAACCCAACCGACTCGGTTGAAATTTTCCAAAGCAACAGTCAAGGCACAAGCCAACTGGATTCGATAGTCTAGTGGCATAAGTGTATGTCTCTTGTATAATTCTGAGAAACTGGTAGGGACCGCCGTCTCATCACAACCTCGGGAGAGCGGGGTTCAAAAATCAGCCCAAGGTTGAAGTTGCTCTTGTCCAATAAGTAGCCGACGCATGGAAGACTGTGGAAGCTTGTTCGTTTGGGCTGACATAGGAGGCTGCACATTCTGTGCACCTGCTGCACCGTACCTCGGTGGGGCTCTCCTGTGTTTGGCTCGGGAACCTACTCGAAGAATTCTACGAGCAATGTTCGATTCTTGATGCTCCCAAGCCGCATACGGTACTGTCAGCTGTTTAATTTGATTTCTGAACGAGGCACTTCGAGATCCTCACGGATTGCCTTGATCCAAGGGGATACTATCGTAGTGAGAGCGCCTCTGTGCCCGCGGTCATCATGCCTTCATCCTCAGGCGCCATCTTTAGATCCGTCGATGCGATCTTGAGCAACACAGGCGTTCCAATCGCAGTGGTCACTACAGACACTCGTTCTGCACTCTGATTATGATAGGCTTCGATGCACTTGGTGTCGGACTGCAATATTCCGGCTCCTGTACAGGCAGAAGACGCAGCCACGAGCGAGTTCAGCCCTTGCAATAGGTGAAGAATCTCTTGCTGGGCTGGTGCCGAAAGCGTGGGGAATAGTGATCTCTCCGGAAAAGCATTCTGATCCACAAGACCCTGTAGCTTACGGACTTGGAGCACAACCACTTCGATATCGACGGCCATGACGTTCTTCGGTGGGCGAATCTCTAAGTCCATATATAGAGCAATAGGCTAAGCTAATAAAAATAACCCTCAGAGATAGAGAATCATCTATAATAAACTTAGTTCTTTAATCACGATAGTATTAAGTATTAGGTATAGCTCAATCTCTTCTAATGTATAACTTATAAGCTATACTTGGATGGTATATACTTAGAATAACTATTAACTAGTTATAGACTAATAAATAATACTAGCTATCTATCTTTTAAAGTCAGGATAGTAATAAATTCCTAACTAGACCCTACTAGAATGGTCTATAGACTAAGTAGTGTAAGGGAATAGCTCTTATTCTTATTACGTAGAAGACCACGTACCGTGGAAACATGTATATTAATACGTAGAGAAATAAATAAAATAGTAAGAAATGCAGAGTGCAATAGCTATGATAAAGTAAAGTTATATATGATCAAGACTTCACTGCGCTAACTGAGCTAAGATTATTTTAAAATCGAGGGGGAAAGCTTTGTAAGCCCCATACACTCTGAGCCTACCCGATATGTAACGAGAAAACTCTAACACCACCTTTTATGTCAATTCCCTACGTGCCGCTAATGTGGTTCACTTTCGCCATGGTCTAGGTATATGGAACACGTCCAACGTAGTCCTCTTTTGTCTTGCAGGAAGCTGCTTTACCGGCCTATCACTCGAAACATTCGACGTCGCATCAATATCCATAGAGCCTTCAGATCTTGAAGATGGCGCAAGACTAGATCCTAATCCACTATCGTATAGGCTTGAGGGACGGTCATCTTCAGTGGAAGGTTCGCCCTCTTCTGGTTCACCGTGGTTTGCCCAACGTAACGGATATTTCCAGCTGTGGCCTAGAATGATCGCACCTGAACTGCCCAAAGTTTCTGGGCTCTTATACGTGCCAGTGTACAGTTTGGGGGAGTTGGTGGAGAGTAAAATTTGCACTCTGTCGCAGCCTCTCTTTATTGAATCCGTTTTAGAGCAGTCGCAGGTCTGAAACAGCTTATCAGGCGTTATCCAGCGGATGTTGTCAACGAGCAGCCATGGATTCGCTTTTCTATTGCCCCTTTTCTTAAGAATATCATCCATGATAGAAGCGGATACCGCGAGATAATCAAGCCCTGTCGGCACTTCCTTCCAGTGAACACATGGTTGATCAGCTTCCGATGGCTTCATAAGCTCGCCAAAACCTTGACCGAAGAGCGTAATTGCATAGATTGACCGTGCGAAATCGACCCACCCCGCACCAGTTGCTCGTAGAGTGGTGACTCGAGGCCAGAAAGGATCCTCATCTGAAGCGATATCCATAAAGTCGAAGCCCTCAAGTTGCCGGCGGGGTGTGTATTTGATCCGAAATCCGACACCGTCCTCTGAATCTACGTGCGACTGGTGTGTTATAATTTGCTCCAGTAAGTGATAGACCATTTCTACTCTGTCCTTGAAGCAAAGGTATGTCGTCTTCTTCTTCGATACCTCCTCGGTCTCGCCCTTTTGGTTGGTGGTGTTTTCTTTGTAGTTTTCTTCTGGCTTCCTATACAACTCCAGGTTCTGATTATAGATACTGGTGAGAACTGAAATTGCTGCTGCTTTCCCATCCTTGTCGGTATCAGCTTCCTTTAACTGCTCTGGTCGGTATTGAAAATGCTCCTTGAAGCTGTCGTGGAGGTCGCCCTCGAGTGACGCTCTTACAAGATGTAAAAGAGTACTAACTCCGTCGACAAGCCACCCTCGTCTATCCTCGAGATCGTAGAGCACCACGTACTTCTTTTCAAGCCATTTTAGCTGCGATATATAGTCACTCCTTGACTTGATGTAGACCGCTTTATCTTTCTTGCCCAGAGCGGCTGAAACACTTGCTGAAATAATTTTACCCCCGGATATAGACACTTTGTCGAATGCGCAGCGTTGGTGTGGCTTGGGAAGCCCTGACCATTCTATATTATAATTTGCGTCTGGTCCACCTAAGTTGCGTATACGTCAGATTCTGGAAGTAGTTTGATAATAGAAATGCAATACCAAGAAGCCAAGGATCTCTTTGAATCGACCAGAAGTCAATCAAAGGTTGAGAGTGCACTCACCCGCCATATGTTTAACCTGTAAACACCAGCCAATTATATGTCGAGAAGTGGATAAAGTAGACATGTTGAGGGTCTCGGTGCTTGGACCGGGATTGAGACGAACACGATGATCGGCGTAAGATATATGATCACCGTCGTCGTTGAACAATAGATGCCAGACCAATATGTCTCCTATCTTGTTGTTCAGTAGCAACATGGCGCTGAAGCTCTTGAGAAAAGCTCTCTCAGCGAATCTCGTTATGCGGTGTGAACCGACTAACGCAGCCATGATGTCGAGCGGAATTTCAAGGCCAACGTCGTGGGCAGATCTATTTCGTATAGGGTACCCTTTTACCACCACCGGGTTCCGAAATAGGTCGCGCCAGCATCTACCGTTAGATTCGGACATGCCTTCATCTTCCTCTACCGCTTCGAACCGAAACTCAATCTTGCAGTTGGCGGAGGCCCGATCTGAAAACCGACGTTGGATACTGATTTCGGCAATGATAGGGTAGCAGTATACTATCCCGTTCTCTTGTGGTGAGCTTCGCAGAGCAGCACCCAGCCAGCTGATTAGTTGTCCTATCTCTACTATCGCTTCTAATGTTCCAGTAGCTTTCAAAACTAAGCTTTCACCTAGTAGCATGACTTCGAGCGCAGTGCCGTTAGTTAGAAGGCCTATAGGCTATATCAGCCAATGCACCTTGCCAAAGTGTGGCAGACTTACAAGACTGAGGCAACAAAATAGCTTTGGTACTAGAACGAATGAAATTTTGAAACAAGGCCAAAATCTCCTCTCCAACCAGTCCCCATGTCTGTTTCAAGTACTGCTGGGTAGTGAGCGCTTGAGCCTCACACGCAGACCCCGTCACGGTGATCGCTTGCGCAATGGCTTGTTCTGCGGATTCATTGTATTCCTGTTCCAGAATGAAAGCGAACGGATCCCAATCAACCTGAAAGTCCATAATACAGAGATGGGGACTTCTCCCACGGCTGATATGTCGGAATTGCGCCTCGCAAGAGAGTTTAAGCAGAATTTGATCTGATATATCGTGCATGATATTCGGCTCTGTTGGCATCAGATGAAGTTCGCTGTATAGTTTACAAAGCAACCATCCGTATGCCGGGCTGTTAACAATAGTATCTTGATAATATGGGAGCGCTATCGTGTCTCCAATCGCATCTTCCGGATCGTCCGACACACCTTCGAACAAATCGGTGGGATTTTCATCTCTTGCTGAATCGTTATGTAGCCATGAGTCGATAAATTGGGCCTTTTGCTTCAGATTCGGGCCATCAATCCGGTCTTCACTCCCAGATTGGAGCTCCTTCTCCTCCATCTGATTTCTCAACCTTATCATGACTTTCCTAGTGGGGGGTTATTTGAGTTCAGAGAATTATCCGCTCAACTTGCACTTACTCTCTGTATCGGCTCACAAAGACCATAACATCTCTGGCTTCTTGCGATTTGCCAAGATGTCCAATCATCTTTGCAAATGCTTGCAAAGTCCCTGGGAGCCTATCATACACCCTCTCGATAGACGAATCATCAAGAGTTTTGGCTTCTGCGAGTATCTTACTCATCAAATCCTCGGCTAACTCACGGATGTACGCTTCTTTTGTCGAATCTGGAGTATGAGATGAATCTACAGAATAGGTTGTCATCCTGTCATCGTGATCCCTACGCTCGTTGCTCGATTCCATTGTCTCGCTTGGGAGCTTATCATGTCGAGTGAGCGACGCATAACCAGAATCGGAAAAGTAGGCTACGCTGGGCGCTGTCGTCGCTGTTCTAGCCCCCGGAGCCGAAGACTCTTCGATCGTTTCATGATAGTCATCGTACGAGGTTTGAACAAATGGGCGAGTATTTGAGGCCATCTCATCGAGTTTCCTTGACATCGATGTGGCACTCCGTCGGTCCGGAATGTCTTGTTGCGACGGAGAAGACGCCCCACTCTCTCTTTGGCCAATATCGCTTTGAATGTACTCTCCGGGATTCGCACTTCCTGTCGAGTTCCTTCTCGCTAGAGGTAGTGGCTTTTGAGTATCCCGATTGCTCTCCTCGGGTGCAATTTCCCGTTTGGCGAGCGGAGATTGAGCCTTTTGGATATTTCGAACAACATTTGCATCGTACGCACTTCCGGGGAGGTCACCTATGTTACCACCATCCCTCACATCCCGTCTAAGTCGTGATTCTCGAACCCATACACCATCCTTGTATAGCTTCCCGTCATCCATGCCCAACTGATGCTCATAGTACCAATTCGAAGGATGCATTCTTGTTCTCACGATTACGAACTCGCCTGTCCTCCGGATACCGCCTTCGATGATAGACATCTGCACAATATTGCCCCTATTAAACCTCGCCGCTACATCAGGTTCCCTCGGCGCTTCATCAGGTTCCCTCGGATAAAGATTCACAATTGCCATGATGTAAACCTGCTCCCTTGTTCCCGAACTCTTGCTTTCCTATGTTGAGAATCAACCAGCCGATGAGTAAGGAAAGGGCTGACATCAAGATCTACAGTTTCTGAGAGCTCCGTGACGGTATCAATATGGTATGAGATGACAAGAACAACGGACAATCGAGAACAGGTGGAGGGTTGACAAACTATGAAAGCCTTTGTAAGTGAGGAGAGTTTCCAGGTCGGAAAGCAGACAAAGGAGGGTCGGAGACGTGTTTTGTGGGAAGGCTAGAAACTACCCCGCACACAGCCCTGAAGCTTCGCCAAGTCTGCCCTTTACATGGCGCCTTGGCGTGCAGCTGATCTCAAGGCGCAGACCAGCTGGAAATAGTTCCCGTTAGCCCTCCGCGCCCGTGACGAACGTGTCGACCATTCTGCCTCCCCCTCCCCCAATTGCTAGCCGTGTAGCAAGTTTAGCCCCGTTACACCCGTTAGGTGCTTGTTGTTGACCGGACCGTCCTTGCCCACTCCAACCCGCCTACCTCCGCTAGTCTACCTCCGCCCGAGCAAGCAATACCGCCGATATGTCCATGTCAACATCCTCATGCAGTGCACCCGTGTGCCAATACCCTCGCGCTAACACCTGTATGCTTAGTAGGTGTTCAGCGCTGGAGACCCGAACGACGAACAGCGTACGACGACCGATGAACGAGAGAGATGAACTATCCATTAGCGCAACACAGAGCAGTGGTCATCGAAGGTGGGATGCTGGATCACGGCGATAACGATATGCTTTGCGCCGCGCATAAGCGCAAGTCAGGACGGCATCGGTCGCAGGGCGATCGTCGTCTTCCTGGCGGTCGGTACACGTCGGGCAAAATGAGAAACACGACACAGGCGAGTCGGAAGATCTACGTGTAGGGGTTGACGGCGGACGCAAGGACACACTCGGGCTGGAGGCGCGAAGTCGCGTACAATTGCACCTGAGCTCGCCGGTGGTGCCGTGCGAGCCTCCGCGATTCGCGGCTGCGCTCACGTTGGAGATGTAGCTTGCAAGTCTATTGGACCCAAACATCAAACCAAGGCTAATGTCAAGTCTTTGCACGGCACTTTTCCAGTTTTGATTGGCCTCCGATTCGGCGTGGTCAACATGTCGCGAAAATGCACATGCCTGGAACCAAGGGCAGCAATTATACGCTGATCATTCAATAGTACCTCGATCATCTTGCCACTAATTGCTGCAGCGCAGTGACGCAACGCATCCCACAAGGGGCTACCGCTGTCCTTCTCGTTTATGTTCGGTATCAACGGCAAGACCATGCTCAGTTTCGAGGTGGTAAGACGACGGTATGCAGAATTACAAGGACAGGGTCCTCCGTTTACTAGTATCTCTGCAAGCTGAGAGACTTGTGGCTCGTTAGACATGATAAGCCAGTGAAGTGGTGTGGCTTCGGGGCTGGGACCGTGATACCTATGGCAATTGGAAAGTAACAACATGAGGACGTCGTACTCGCCAAGCATGCAGGATACTAGCGCTGCTTCTGAAAGGTGAGTTTGACTCATCTCCTCGCTGCTAAGCAGCATCTCGACGGTAGCGATATCTCCGATCGTAGCGGCAGCTGTAAGCACCGAGGTGGATGTCCTCTTACACCAACGGCTCGCGGATGTGCCTGAACACTCCATACAAGGTACACTGTCGGATCCAAATTATGGCGCTTGCGCTCCAAGGCAGTGAAGGAAGGATAGTGCCTGGATGAGGTACCCTTCGTTTGCTACCAGACGCGCGAGAAAATTGATCGAGCGATAGAGTTGCCCGCGACGGCGTCCGAGAGATATCAAGTAACCCGGGCCTTGCTCAGAGCTCACACTATGCAAGCTCGAAACTGCATGACCACGTGGCTGCGCTAAGGTTGCTGGGACAACATCAACACATCAGTGCCGGGCTCGTTCCTAACATGGGTTTGGCAGGCGTTCATCTCTGCAATCGCATCCGTCAAGTTATGTACGATGCATTATTCTTCAATCGAGTCTGACTTCCTTGATACCCTCTCGCGTATCGACGGGTGGATCGCGCAGACGGAACTACCTGACCAGCCTGCAGATGCAGACGGCTGGGTAGCCCCGCCGACATGGCCAGTGTCGCCGTCCCTCAGCATTCGCCTTCTCCATCGCACCCGCACCCGCACCCGTCCCCAACCTTTTGAGCGCCAGAAGATGCAGACGATGCGCCCGCCACGCCGGCAGAGCCCGCGCAAAAGGCCGGAGCCGGAGCCGCGTGAGACAAACGACAAGCTTGAGACTCTTACCCTCGACTCCGACGACGAGCATTACGATTTCGCTGGCAGAGATGCAGCCGGACGCCTTACATTGAGCGAGTCACATCCATCGTCCATCTTCAGCCCGGCCCCCATAACGGCAAAGTCCTGCTCCTCGAGCCCCTCCAAATCTATGGCCCACCTCGGCCTCGTCGAGAAGCCCATCCGCCAGCGAAACACCGAGTCGGCTACCGAACTACCGGCCGATGTGCGTCAGCTGTGGGAAGACATGGATTCGATCCGGCTCAACGAGGGCACCGTACCGCGCCAGATCGAGCCCAACTTCATAGCGGCCTACCCGAGCAAAACCCGCCCGTACATGTTCTTCGATGCGGGGCCCAGTGCGAATCTCGCGCAGTTACAGGCCCAGCTAGTCGAGCTGGAGGATATCAAGCAGGCAGCACAAGATTTTCGGACAACTCCAGCGAGCGAGGCGAGCTGGAACTGCGACGTCCACTCACGCATTATACGCCTAGCCGTAAAAAGCATTCCGGGCATTGCGCAGGAGAACGTCACGGCTGTACGACCAGACAGGGCTCTTGTACCGAGGGACCGCCATGGCGGCAACATGGACAGCAAGCTCGTCGACTACGTCCTCATCGCCGATCATTCCCTCATCGACCTCCACTGCGCCGAACGCTGCCTGAACCGCACCGTTCCCAGCATCAACCACACACTCGATTCGTGCCCCCGTCTCCTCACCAAACCTATCGTCGTCAGCATCAAAACCAAAACACCCAACTCGGACGAGTCCGAGGCTATGGTGCAACTATCACTATGGGCCGCAACGCATTTCAACCGCCTACGCACCCTACTTCCATCCGCCCAACGAAAACGCGGTACCGTGCGCGTCACGCTACCGCTACTGACCGTGCCGGGTGATATTTGGCGGCTGTACTTTGCTGTGGATAGGGAGGATTGCATTGAGATCCTTGGAGGACTGAAGATTGGGAGTACAGATACGTTGTTGGGGTGTTATCAGGTGCTGAGGGGGTTGGTCAGGGTGTGTGAGTGGGCGAGAGATGGCTATGTGCCGTGGTTTAGGAAGAATGTCCTGGGTGAATGTGATGCTGTGACATGAATATTCATCTTCTTTTCTCTGGAAAGGAATGTTACCAACGCACCGTGTTCTGTATGAATGATTCACCACTTCCCTATTCTTCCGGAAGCCTCTTCACCAAATCTGTCACCGAAACTCCATCGGACACAACCCACTGAATACAACTCAGCCGCTACATTTATCGAAATCATGGGCTTCACCTTTGACACCAACGTTTCCCTCCTGAGTCGAGCGCCGTGCCAAATGCCATCGACAATCTCCCATCCTCAAGCCTAGGCCTTTTGTTAACCTTTCTGGGGCGGAAGGAGCTTTTCTACTAGCTTATACTCAAAGGCACTCGTCGTGAGCTCAACCTTGTCTGCAATTCTTCGGGCTCACCTAACAGCATACGGGGATCGATTTTCTGAAGAATATCAGAGTCCGCCGAAGACATTGGAGATTTGTGAGCAGGGCATCGTATTAGAAACTGCACTTGGCATGATGCCTGTACTGTGTTTGCAGAGGTAAAAGTATTCAAAACTCGCTACTACCACTGCCGTTGCGCAACAAGACTCAAGCGAAGTATGTAATGTGGTTAAAGTTAATCAGCTAAAACAAGGCTATATGACTGTCTCAGGAGCGGGTGGCGATTTGTGAATATTTCCCCCTACAACCACTGTAGGAGTCGTGGTGATCATCACTCCATCTAGAGGCTTGTCCCGGACACGCCTAATGTCCTCCACCACCTCTTGAACGGTATTATACTCTGACTTCCAGCATCGTTTGACTATCTCCCCAAGTACTAGCGCACTGGTCTCTGGGAAATGCCCTCGCGAGAAAAGCTTTTCAAGCTCAGAATCGGACTTGTCATGATACGGCTGCTTTGTCGTCTCCACCTCATAGAGCATTGAGCCGAGTGCGAATATTTCAGATTGGATTGAAGGCTCGTCCTCGGGCAGGTTCGGATTTTGAGATTTTCTGCTGGGAAGCACGGTTGGAGAGGATCCGTCAATAGATGACCCAGCAAAGTCAGACAATTTTACATTCTCGTCCCAGTCAGGTAGCGCATTATGTGCGCCGATATCCACTTGCATTACACCGCGTGAATGGACGTAGCTAAGTCCTTCCGCCAACTGGAGAGCCCAGCGTAGGACGTCTCGGGTTACGGGGACTCTCCCGGCGTCGGAGAGATCTAACAGTCGTTTACGTAAAGGGTACTGGAGAAGTTCGAAGACAAGCTTTCCATCTCGTGCGTAGAGAAACTTGGTGATAAAGCGGTGGTGACCTAGTCGTTGGTAGATGGAACGCTCGATATCAATGGCTGCCTGATTCTTTTGGCCCAAAGCAACCTTGACAACGGCTGAATCAGAGATCTTAAAGACGACGCCAGAAACGCCATGGGCGATGGGCTGAAGGTTCCATATATTCTCGGGAAAAGCAGGATATTCCATCTCTATTAGGGGATTGGAACTGGGTATGGAGGTATGAAAGGCTAGGTAGGAGGGGCGGCGTTGGAGAATTCGGAACAACGTCGGCAGATCTCCACTTACGTAGGATCCCCGTGAGGTTATTATATATTCCGCTATCCGCAATCTCGAACCTGGTGTTTTTACGAGCCAGTGTCAAGCCTATAAGCCGTACGGCGCTACGCGATCAACGCTCCAGGCCAGGCTAGCCGGCCAGCGAAGCCATCAGATAGCTTATCTACACCAGCAGCCCGGGACAGGAATAACTTTTTGGTTGAGTAGATACTTGAGGACTTACGCGCTTAGCCTCACGCACACGCATGGGGGGTGGGCACCCGAATTCTCCATATCAACGGTCGTCACGATCCGCACGGTCAACGGCGGCCCTTCCTTCCCCGCACGGCGGCCTCGAGTATCTAGTGTTTTTGGGTCATCGATTGAAGCTAATAGTGCTGAGGCAGCGAGCCCTGCTCAAATTAGGGCGTTCCTAGAGCTCTTCAATCTAGCTAGGATCGCCCTCGAGATCAGGCTAGAGGTACAGAGAATATAGACGAGACGGGGATTACTCGAGGAGTTATGCAAACATCTGGGTGATGCCCCGTATCGGTAAGCACAAGCCTTATACAAACGCTCACCGCAATCGTGAATGGGCATCAACTATTGAGACTATCTCCGGGCCGGTGGTCGGAGGCTCCGCTACGTAGTGTGGCAATTTTAGTATGTATTGATGAAGATATCCCGCGTTGAAATCAGTATCCGCGTTTTGATGGGGTGGCCGGAAAGCGGGCTAATAAAATTGATTGATCAGCTTCGGCGGCAAAGCTTACGCTCCGCCTGTTCCAAGAGGATGGCTCTCCAGACAACAGCGAACTAACATGCACATTTGGGTTGAATTGAACCGTTTCTGGCGAAGCCTTGCGTGGCTGTCGCTTCGCCATTGGCCACGCCACTCTTTAGCATGGCGACGCCCTGCAACGCCTATCAGATTGGGATTAATGTCAATATGGGCGTTGCTGCATGCAACTATTTGCGTCCAAATCATGCCCCCATTGCAATCTCATCTTACTTTTCGTTCCCCGTAGCCTTCTATGCTCCCTGTTTCCGTAATAGCCATCCGCTTCAAAAATTCTCCGTTGGATTTTGCCCTCGACGTTCTATGTCACTCCCGAACCTTCAGCTACACGAATGCGGATTAAAGAGTTAAATCGATGTAAGTAGCATCTAAGTCTATTTCATGTCTCCGAAGAAACGCTAAGATGGAAAAGCCGACCGTAACTACCGCAAGCTGAGCCTCTATACGAAAATGTGTCAACATATCAAAGTTTCCGTAGTCCCCAGTGGAGTGGATGCACAAAGGACCCGAAGCACGTAGTAGAGTATCGATACTACCAGCGTTGCACAAATATCCAGAATATCGTCTCATATCGTCATTGCGACGACACCCACGCGACAGAATCGACCTTTATGCAACTGGGATCCTCAAGAACGAAACAAGAAGTATGCCAGACATGCTCAAACCCGGAGCAGACCGTAGCTACCGTATGCTTAAGTTTTCGATCACCAGAGCTTCCTAGCTAATACTCTGTAATATTCAGGAATACCTCAATTGAGAACCGTTATGCCGTCTCCATACACAAAAGTGCACTTGGTGGTCTACGTCAACGTTAGTGGCTAAATGGGTAAGAACTGAGCGCGTATATCGTTCTGTGCTGCGGCGCCAGCGATTATATGGGGATGCGTGGCTGGAAGGGCCAGATTGTCATGCACTGGACTCGTAGTGGAACTGCAACGAGCGTTGATAATTTGGGTTGGATTTGCATAGTAGGAGTCTATTCATAAAGTCCGAACGAAACAAAGTAGGAGTTTGTACACAGTAGAGGTGCTATACCCACACCTTACGCACGATAATAGAACTGTAGAGCTTTACACAGTACTGTCGATCGTGAGTGACGAGGTGGTGTTTCGATGACCGTTGATAATAATATTAATATTCATAGAAAAGAAAGAAGGGTTTTTGCTACGTGTTTTCCTCTATATCGTCAATCAGTCCGATAGTTAACAATCAATTAACCTTCGGCCTATACTTTTACCAATTTTATATAAGATCCAAAGAAAATATTCTGTGGAATGAGTGGCAGCGATCGCGTCGTCAAACCCGCGGAATAACCCAAAAAAGTGACACGAAAAGGTATTTCGTCCCGAATACCTTTTAACGCAAGAAGGCTTTTGGTTGCAGTAATTCCCTGAGGCGTCACGACACGATTAATTAATCCTTTGATAAAAATTGGGCAAAGGGCCGTACCTATTTATCTAAATTTCGGATTTTTAGCTTCATATCCCCTTTGTGTTAGAAACAATAAACTAAGCAAATAAGAGAAGAGGGATCATAGTATGGCATCTTGCATGGTCCATAGGAAATTTAGCGGGCTTCATTTCATTGGATTTCTATACGTCAAGATTGTATTTACGCGCTTCTCTGGCGTAGTTCACACCCACCATTTTGCCCGCCACTATACCGCCGGTTGTCATTCCGGCTAGGTCTGGGAGAAACATCAGGTCGATTTGTAGTTCGTTGTATCCGTAGATTTCCTTGAATATTACCGCAATGGCGACCGGAAGGTGTAGTAGATGCCGGATGATGCGGATCGAGTCTAGAATTCTTCGGAAACTCTAGATTGCTTCCGTTGCTGAGATTTTCGTCGGCCGCGCGTTCTGCTGTCGAGATTCCGCGTTGCCTCCAGGGCGTAAGACACGAGTCCAGGTTCGCCACACTCCGCAGACAAGCATCCACCCATTGCCAGCAATGTCCTTGGCTGTCTCAGGGAGCATGAAGCCAACCATTAAAAGGCATTTCAATGCTACCCCCAATAGTGCTATTAACACCTTTGTGTAACTCCCCATTTTCGACGCAATTGCGCCTCCAATGACCGGCCTAACAGCACTTATTCCATTGAACATTGACAACATAGGTCCTGCCATTTTACCCCTCTCACTAGCCATCACCATATTCACTACAAACTATAGGAGATCGGCAGGATTGCAGATCCCCCAACACTCTGGAGTGCTCTGAGAGAAATCAACATGGTATAGCTGTCTCGATTCAGTGTCAAGGCTAAGCTGACCGGAACCTATATGCTAATGAGTACTAAGAGAGTAGGAAAATGGCGGTAAGAGTCTGCAAGCGAGGCGAAGATACTCGGTGAGATGGCTTGGCAAATGGCGTATACAGTAACCGTGAGATTGATGGCCTGGGTGAAGACGGAGATGTGAATTCTGGGCATCGGTATCGGGGGGAAATATATTGTGGCTGTGAGTGTCGAAAGTATCGTTATGAAGCATAGTCGATGGGTGACGTAGGTGCGTGTTCTGTTCGTAAATGTAGAATATGATTCCTCGTCGACAAGGTCAGGCTCCACTTCAATAGGTTCCAATACGATAGCCTTGCTAGCGGATTTGCATTGCGCAGCAGAAGCCTGTATCGGGCAGAATTCCTGACGGGAGTGGCATGACGGCGGGGGCGAAAGACAGTCGAGCAGATCCTTAGATCCCGGAAAGCGAGTCAAAGTCAAAGTTAAAGCCGGGGGTGCCTATCCCCTAAAAGAGTGGCGTGCTTGGTATTACGGCTACCCCGCACCATGCTTAATCAAGGTATTTTTTGGAAGGTCTGGTTGGTGGCGACGCGTAAAGACAACTCGAATCCACGATGCTACTTTCCCGGAACATAGAATAACCAAAAACGCAGTGATATTACTTGTAGATACAAGAGCACCAGAGAAAATTCTAGGAGCGCAAATAACATCGATTTGAATGACAAGCAAATGCATCCAACCAAATAGCCAACCGGTAATGCCTATTTTCGCATTTTGTTCGATTCAACAGCTGCGACTTCCCATTCCTCGGACACAGCAAAGTTCCATCAGGCATGACAGAGAAAAGATGAGTCTCATTCTCTGTAGCCCAGTCACCTAGTAATAAATAATACTGGCCAATAGCCCCGACTTGCGTATCTGCGCGTTTACCTACTTGAACGTACTTAGCGGATGAGGTCAGCTGATAACTGCAAATCTAACGGTTGATATCGTGGAATGGAAGGCGACCACGCGACAAGAATGCGAGTGGTTCACATATACGTGAAGAAACATGCATGTCGAAAGATGTATACGGAAGGGTTCTGTGATTGGCTGGGTCAAGATGTCCAGATCGATGTGCGCAATGGTGAGCAGAAGGTATTGGTCCTCAAAAAGGCCTGAGGTGGTCGATCGAGATATGGCCAAGAGAAAGTTTGGTGATTCAGCACTGGCGATGATTCGACCAAGGGTTTCGGTATTCTTTCAGAAGCTTCCATGACTGTGCAGTTTCGCTGGTGCAGTATCAGAACTGTCGTCTGGTGGCGGATGATACGTTACAGATCTTAACAGTCTGTAAATCCTCACATGCATACATATGCATGGTAGAGACTCCAAACCCAAGAAGGTAGTTTAGTAAAGCTGCATGACAGGTCCACTTGAGCTTTGTTGCAGTTGGCGGTAACATGGACTCAGTAACACTCTGTGCCTCGAGCAGTATAGAAAAGAGCGCTAGTGGGGTTAAAGCGAACAGCACCTTGCTTAAGGGATGAAAATGAGTTGTTCAATGTGTCCTTATGAAGGAACAATGAGAATTTCGAATTCGTGAGCGATCTTCAAGAGGCCGGTTGCTAGGTGGTCCTTGTAATTCGCTTCAGCGAAATTCTACCACTCAGGTCTGAAATGGCAACAAGGCTCCATTCTCGCTAAAAGCATCGCTACCATGGTCATGGTACTCCAAGTCGCCCGCAAGCCGCATCAAAGAATTTGGTTCCCACTGAAGAGCTGGACGTGCAAGTAATGGAGACTCGCATGAGGGTGCTTGAGCCGGAGCACCCAAACACGCTGACTAGCTTGTTCAGAGACATATACGCCTACATTCAAATGCTCTAGTCTATTATTGCTTGAAACAAAAGAAAAACAAAACCTCCCCAAAACAAAAGGAAAAAAACCAAAAAACCAAAAAGAAATATGTACCTTCGAACAACGCACAAACACTCTTATTTACTCCTCCCACTCCGACACTTTGACATACTTCTTAATCCTCCGCTCAACCATCTCTTGCTCACGCCGAGCCTCTAGAACACTTGAAACCGACCGTCTCATGGTTCTCTTCTCAAGATCAAAACAAGTTCCGTCCCCAGCGTCCTTTCCATCCTCTTCACAGAGAGGCGTGAGTGCCCTCGTGCACATATCGCAATGCATCTTCTCCCTCTTCGATACAAAGTCCGGTCCCCAAGACCTCTCCATTCCACAGACCTCTTTGGCACTATGTTCTCTATGGTAACTGATGACGAGCCTGTCATTACACATGTCGTTCCTTTGTGGTGTTCGTCGCTTTCGGTTGCGAGTCCGGTGACTAATGTCTGGCCCCACCGTAGGCGCCGCATCCGCAGTCGACGATGCTGCTGCCGGATTTGTAGTCGGGCAAGGATATACATGGCGTGCAGGCTCCCCAGGTGCAATATTCGAGTCTGCCGGTATCACTCCGCAAATACCTCCAAAGCCGCCTGCACCTGGAGCTTGGCCATTAGGATTCTGTCCTTCTTCGCTCAGTCGCTGATCTTGCTCGCGTTGCAGCCGATCGGCTTCCTCTTGCGAGGTTTGTCCACATTCACCGCCGAAGCTGCCGGTGCAGGAAGGCGCGCCATTAGGATTGGTTCCATCCTCATCTGCTTGCTTTTCTTCCTCGTCAGTGAGCGTTTTGGGTGTTCTAGGTCCTTTCCCAGGCTCCAGAGTCTGCTTCAGAAGCAGTCCCTGAATCTTGCACCCGGACGGTATCGTATGCCCATCAACAATCTTCTGATTATCCATATCGAAGCCTGTAGTCTTGTTCCTCTCCACCGTAAAATCATAGAACGGGATGCAATCGTTTGGATAGGTTGTGTCCCAGAATGCCATCCGACCAGGAGCTTGACATAAGGTATTTGGTGTCTTTTCATACTGCTTCTTGGCCTTTTCAGCTTCTCCGCTGGTGGGGAAAGCGAAATCGGTCAATTTGAATGAGACGGCCATGGGCATACCTTCGCGGCTGTCGCTGCTCATCCACAGGCAACCGGGACGGAAGTCGGTGCCGGGGATAATCTCAGGTGATGGGTACCAGAAGGGAAGTTCCATATGTCGGGCGCATTCCCTGGCGTAGCCGGCATGCCTAGGTAGTGATACGAAGTCAGTGTATGCCTCATTGGTAAATTGAGCATTGTGAGCAACTCACCAGGTCCTCTTATCAAGTCCTACACTCGTCGTAGACACGTAACTAACACACACCGCATCATCCCCTCTCGCAATCAACTTCGCGTACTCCGGAGTTATGGTGCCTTTGGCCGGGTCAAATGTATTGCTGATGAAGTTCCCCATATCTATGATCGGATTCGATCCAGGGTCGAACGGTTCCCCTCCGACACTTCTCCGGATTTCTTGTCCATGAGTATCGTACAGAACGATATCCGGTCTACCACCGCCTGTTAAGGCACCACCGGTAGCGTCTCGTGCATTGCCACCGCACCCGATCTGGACTTTAGAGTTTGAGCCTGCGGGGAGGGTAGTCGCGATGAGGAAGGCGGCATTTATGGCGATGTCAAGGCCGAAGGTTGCGACGTATGACATCTTGAGAACGAATATGTTTGAACCTCTCCACAGAGAGTTGGAACTTTTAGAAGCGACGGCGACTGGATTGGCACAAAGGATACCGAAGCTTTTTTTCGGCTTTGGTCAGAACTTGTAGGAAGTCGAACGATACACTACCAGAAATAAAAATATGAAGATGAATAGAAGACAAGTGAGAAAGCGAAGTGTGTAGTCTGAATGGGGCTCGAGAATGACCTACTCAACTACGTTATTTATGTTGCAACATCGGCACACTCACTCTTCACTGTCTATTAGTGATGACACTTATTCGGTGGTTCAACATCGCAAACACCTTTCTTCTAATCAGCTCACCACGTTGAGAAACACCGCTCCCAATTTCCCACTTGAGAGTGGAGCGTTTCCATCTTCTTATGTAGCTGAGACACATCGCCTTCGTTTCATCCTCCCTTTGCGATCTGTTTGCCAGCAGGTGCAGAACAGTGGCTGAGATATAGATATGTTCTTTTGATAGCATCGCCGTGTTCGTTCAAAACCGGAATGGAGGTCCCGGTCAGCTCCAGATGTCTCGTCAGATCTCTCTTGTCTTGTTTCGCGGGCTGTGGAAAGCATATGGGGGGGTTGGTGCCACGATCCGCAGCTACGCCTGTTGAGAGAATAGATCGAACTTGTTTCGACCGCAGCAAGTTTTGTGGCATCGCGAAAGCTTCTCTGCGCGCAGTACTCCGTGAGAAGAATATAGAAAATTGCCAGTAATAGGAGCCTGGACACAACGTGAGTATTTAAGGGCAGTACGCAGCTCAAAGTCGAGCATTCATCATCCATCCATCACAGCAACTTCAAACTCTACCAATCAACTCCTCTTTGCATCCTTTTGTCCTTGATCACCAGCCTCTCCGCTGAAAAAACTCGCCCGGGACTCAGGTAAAATCACTCAGGGTTCTCTTCATCCCCCAAAACGCATCAATATGCTCTTTTCCAAGCCTTTGACAGCAGGCCTAGTCCTAGTTGCCCTCTCAGCGATCTCGCATGCAAGAACCATCGACAAGAACCAATGTCTTTATGAACCAAACGATGCCGCTTGTGCCGAAAGATCAACGCTCCGTGCTTCCTATGGCTCCCTTTCGAAGCGAGCGCCACCAAGAGGGCCGGGTCGCGCAGGAGACGATGTTGGAGACGGAACTGGAGCCCAAACTGGAAACCAACAGTCCGGAGGCAACCAGGGCGGAAGACAGGATGGAGATAACGCGCAGACAGGTAATCAGGGTGCCGGTGGTACACCTGGTGCCGCTGGCCCTGCAAACGCCGGCCAAGGCACTGGTGGTCTTCCGCCCGCTCATGCAGCCTACGCTGACCTTCCGGCGAACTATCAACCACGCCCAAACGGAGTCCCAGGAACGGACACACTGCCAAACCAGATACCGAACTTTAACGGGCTAAGCACCAGTGCTGACGATGCTCTTCGAAGAGCATCGATGCAACGTCACATCAATTGGGACATCCAGTCGTCGAACACATTTAACCAACCCAACTATCTCTTGTTCCTCGGTAACGCCGCTCGAGATGCGCGTCCACAATTTAAAATTGACTTCAACAATAACAACCGCGAAGGTGTCAACGTGAACAACCAAGGAACTCTCATCGACGTCGACGATGTGTATAGGGGTCAAGCGCGCGGTGACGACATGATCCTAATTCCTGACGGTTATGATCCTAACAACTGGCACGGGATTCTCCAGTCATATGGCATTGCACAGCGTGCAGCGCAGAACGACAGAACTGTTCGCGTGCTGGTTGACGGAAAGAATGGTGTCTATAACCGCGATCGCGTGCTCCAGGAGGGAAGCTACTTCTACAACTTCGAGTTGTGGGTCATCACAAGCCCCCCATCAAGAGTTCCGAATGTTATGGTATATCGAACAGATGCGCCGAACCAGGCGGGCGTTGAGCTCTGGAGACAAGGTATGCCACCCATGGGCAAGAGGCCGGACTTTATTGCCGGTACATTACCCGAAGCTCAGAGGCAGGGGTCTCTGAGTCCTGAGCCGATTGATTTGGAAGCTGGTTTCCCTTGAGCCGATTGATTGGATGCTGCTACTCTCAATCATAGCTAAACAAATCAATGGTGAGTTAAGAATAACAGGGGTTGGTAGAGGTAGCTCAGGAGCTTCGTCCCGGGAATAGGCGCTTATTTTGTAGTTGGGTAAAGCGCAGGTCGTTTAGCATCGCTGGCGTTGGAGTCTCCGTCTCTGTTTTGCTTTTACTCCGATTTTTTTATATTGCTCTTAGGCAACGTATATGCTTTTTTTAAACGGCGCTCGACAAAATGTGAGGTTGTAATACGGATGGACAGCCAAAGTGCGTGAAGAAATAAGGGCCGGTGGCTTGGCGCGGCGCCCCCCCTGGCTATCCCTGCATGTGCTGTCAGTCACTCGCCCGATCAAGTTTAATTTTAGAGAAGCTTATTATACGCGAAGGCACCCCGCGTAAATCTCATCAACCTACGCCGCAATTTCAACACCGCAACACCGCTCCCCCTCTTCGGAACCACCTTCATACCAGCAGCCTGCACTTCAGCTCCTAGGTCTCTACCATCGTTCACCTCATATTCTTCATAAAGCACAACAACAATGGCCACCTGTGAGGAAATCCAGGGCTTTGGCAACGGCTTCTCCGTCTCTGGAGGAAATCCCGTACATGAATTCGAAGAATATACATTCCGTGCGCCGCGTCCAGGATTCTTCGTAGGTGATTCGCCTATGACGAGTGAACACAACAGTTCTTTCCAACAACGCGTTCGCAATAGCATGAGCCAGCCCGTTCCAACGCCAAGAAAATCTCTAGACCGGCTCAGCGCTCTGCCTACCGAACTGCTGTGCGAGATTTTTCTGCACCTTGACATATGCTCACTGCTCTCACTCCGACGAATGCATCAACACGTCAAGAACGCTATCGAGGACTGGCCCTCTTTCCGTACCATGGCTGCATTCCCGAAGCTTTTGTCCGCAGTAGAAGCCCTACAATGCCGATCTTGGACCATTGAAACACTACTACATTGCATTCAAGACGAGCACTGCATCTCATGCGGGCACTTTGGGGATCTGATGTACCTGGTCACGCCAGAGCGGCGGTGCTACCGTTGTTTTCTCAAAGACCCGCTCCTCGTAATCAAACTCAAAAACGTAAGCCAAGAACAAGCAGACACGGCACATCGGCTTGCACCCAATGTGCGGCTTGTACCTGGCTATTACGGCCGGAAAGGTGAAGGCGTACTGAAAGAGCCCGTACAAGTATTCGACCAGCGTGCACTTCGGCGCTTGCTTCCCGATAGTGGAGAGTGGCTGAATGCGAAATATGATAAAGGCCATCCGTTTTATTACACCACCGTAATCCGCGCACCTTACTGGAATACGTCTACCTTGCGCTTCGAAGAAGGTTTATTCTGTAGAGCATGCGCCTCGCAAGGCTGGGTGCATAGGGACTACCGTTCACCTTCAGCCCCGTTATATCCCATCTGGGGATTACCTTGGCGTCGATATTCCCGAGAGGGCATGCGAGATCATCTTGAACAATATGGTGCAATCTTTACGATACAGTGGTTTGATGGCGAAAGACGATATGTGCATGAGAAGCCGTTCGAGCAGTGGATTTGGGATGACCCAGAAGAGTTGCGCGCCATCTTTTCTCTGCTTACTCGATGTCGAGAGAAGGAAATCAAGTTTCCAGAGGGACAGCCCTTCCTTCACACATGGGATCACGTTTCTTCTGAGATGGAGATTGAGTCCTAGAGTAAGATGACGATGTGTTGAGCAAGGGGGTTCGGGAAGGGGGTGTCGCGGGCGTACCTTGTTAGGCGGTGAGCCACTCCTGTGTGTCTACTACTCGTTAGTCCTCCAAAGGTACGAAGGGCTAGGCCCCCCGGTCAGGCAGGGAATCAGTATTATATTTGCATTTCAGACATCGCGAGCAGACTGCTGTGTCGATGGGTTCTCTGCGGTCCTTCAACACGCATCCGAGCTGCTGATTTGGCAACCCCGCACTGCAGGCGAGGCTCCATTATTTGCGCGAAGGAACGCGACTACGTGTTCGTAAACGTGCAAGAACACGCCGTCGTTGCAAGCTGAGGTTGAGAAGACACGCTTCGGTATTGCAATAATGCCGCCGGTGAAGAGATGGCTGCCTTTTGGTGGTGATTTGTGCGTGGCAGGATGTGGATGTGTGGATCCGCAGTGTCTCAAAAGCGTGTGTTTTGCCAAGATGGCGCTACTTATGGTGCTCAAACCACAACACTTCCTAGTCGACATATACACACTAAAGCCTCGTGTAGCCCGCACGCCAGATCTTACCACAATAACACTTACTATCCAGCCGTCGGCCGCGTTTCATAGAAAGACACAATTCGAAGCCTGGGAGCCACGCGCCTGAACCGCTCGTTGAGTCTCCGGGACCGGGCTGACACCTCCGGTATGGACGGCATTGGGCTGGATACACAGGACCCTTGGAGAACGCGATTAAAACGTCCGCCAAGTTTAATCCACGATGCGGCATTGAGAGAAAAATTGTCGACAAAACTGCTTTGATGAGATCTTGATAGGTTGGGTCATTCTGACCTTACATGTACGCCTTGATCCTGTAAAGTCAGCGAGGTGATAGAACATCCGCACCTGTTTCTCATACCTCTTTAACTACCAGGCCGCCCATTGAATGCCCTACGAAAAATGATGGGACAGTGATAGTTATTAGCTAGAGCATGCGATGAGGTGGATATGTGTGTACCTGTCCCATTCTTAGACCCGCTCTCAGACGATTCCTCATGGGCATACTTCATATCGTACAGTAGTTCTTTTGCGAAACCTAGAACGGACATCCGATTCTTCCCACTCCCAGGCCCAAAGCTGGCGTTGTAACCATATGTTGATATGCGAGCCGTATTCATGTCTTGCTCGTGGGGAAGAAACTTGAATGGCCAGAAACATTCGAGGTGTCGGTTCTTTGACCACTGCTTCCAAGCCCATGAAGAAACACTACATCAACACGTCTGTCTCCTTGCGGTCGATGTATGACCTTGAGTCCTAGATGGTCCTTCCGAGGCCTATCACCGTGGCCATATTGTGAGTCGACGTTTTGATTAATCAAGTGTCCGTTGATTGTGTTGCGGGATCCGCGTCTTGGTGTGCTCGTTAAATCCGGCGCGGAGAAATCTTTAGAAAGGGAGAAGTTCTTTTTGAACTGCAAGTGAAAGCAGATGTCAGTTCGTGCACTGCTTTGCGGTAATCGGGAGAGGGCTAACACCATGGTAGTCTTGTTGGCGCCGACCCCCGCTTATCCATAACAATTCTACTAGCTCGGAAACCTGAACTTGGCAAGAAGTAAGAGGTAAGTTGTCAAATGAAGGTCGGAACCCTTCACAACCATAAAAGTTAAAAGTTTCGACGCTGGACCGTGTCTAGGCCATGACTCAAGCCCACGCATGTTGGGGCGTTTGCTGCTGATGTCCCATAATGCGATTGCCCGGGCATGCTGTGCTTGTGTCTTACATAAGGTAGCCTTGTACCTTCATCCTCTAGAAACACCATCTCTCCCCAGTATCGTGTCCTCTCACACTCAACTGTGTCTGTTCATCCAAATAATATTTGCGACAGCAGCAAGATCCGATTTCCTGCCAAGAGGACATGGCTTCCGCCGAGACCGAGACCCAGACGATCGCGCCCCAGGCTAGCGGGCTTCATGAAGCTGCCACGTTTCGTGCCGTAAGCGAATAAGTGGCGGCGCCGGTTAGCGTCAAGAAGATACTTGCGAAGCTTGCCGGAGTCTTTCCCACGGATGAAGCTGTAGTCCAAAGTAGGGCCCACTAAAATTACGACTCCAATCCATGCAGCACTAATAGCTTCTCCAGCCTTGCCTGAAGGGCGCAGTTTTCTCTCCGTGGTGCACTTCGGTACTAGCGCTTGGACAATCACTGGGAAAGTCATAACGTTAGAGCCTGACGGCATTGAGAAGCCGTATTTTCTGAAGGTTAGTAACCTCCAGGAAGAAGTATTTAGGCCAACATGTATTCTAGGTAGCCTATGGCGAGCACGGCCGGATCATGCTCAACGGTGAATGGGAATCGTCCAAAGAGATCCACAAGCTCATGTCTAAGTTCATCCCCGAGCCTTTCGGCTTCGGAAAAGACAAGATCGCGAACCCTACCACATACTTCTACCTCTCAGAATTCGGCGACATGGATGTCGACATCGCGCCTCCTCCCGAAGAGTTAAGTGCAAAGCTAGCAGCTATGCATCGAAGTAGTCAATCTCCAACGGGAAAGTTCGGTTACCATTTCCCCACCTGCGATGGAAAACTGGCATATACAGTGGAGTGGCAGGAAAGCTGGACAGACTTCTACCGCAATCTGTTCCTCGGCGTGTGCAAGCTGGATTTGGAAATAAACGGGCCATGGCCAGAGATGGAGCGTGCGGCTGAACAGGTAGCCAACAAGGTCCTTCCTCGTCTATTGGATGTTCTTCAACTAGACGGCCGACAAATCAAACCGTGCATCATTCACGGCGATCTGTGGGAGGGGAACATGGGAATCAACATGGAAAGGTGGCGAGAGTATACTCTTTGACGCGGGATCGTACTACACGCACAACGAAATGGAGTTAAGGCACTGGAGATGCGAGTTTAGCTCAGCGTTCCGAGAGAAGATATACACTCGCCACTACTTGCGCAACTTTCCAGCTTCAGAGCCAGCCAATGAGTTTGAGGACCGCAATCGCCTCTATAGCTTCAAGAGCGCTATCAACTACTCCGCCGGCCACCCAGGAAGTGCGCTTCGAAAGACGTAAGTCTTCTGGTTGCCTCGAGTAGTTTAGTTGGTACTAACAGCTCACCAAAGGGCGTATAACAATATGTGTTATCTGTGCGAAAAGTACGCTCCCATCGACGGAACCGGTAGCTATAATCAGCGCATCGACCCTTCAATCACGGGCGCTCATATTGTTCCATATTTGGCAGAAGGACTTATCTAGTAGCGCTTACAGTCATCAATGGGTCGTCGCCGACGTCTACCAACGCTGAATTACAACACCAAAAAATGCCCTCGGGCACTTTCCACAGCGCGCATGCGAGTTATCGGCGATTGAACGGATCATGCTGCGATAAGAGCGTGAGCTAAGGGTTCCAGGTGCGGGCAGCCGCCCGCTGTCCTAGACTTTGGTACGACTAAGAGTTGGCAGCAAAATTCATATGCCCTACCAGTCACTGCCAACGCGCATTTATTTGGGTACCCTTTTGGGCAGCGATATAGAACAAATTCTTATATTAGATCTTTGCAAAACTAGGTGTCTTTTCAATGGTCTGCCCTGCATTCCTGTCGACATTCCTGTTGGCATAGGCAGCCTTAACCAGGAAGGCATTTCCGCAAAGCCCATCTCGATGCCTCCTGGTTGCGACGTACCTACCATTCTGCAGGCCGCAAGATGTCCGTCGAACAATGTTGGTTTGTCCCTTAGCGCCAAGTTCGGCTCGTGCGTCCATAACGCGGGGTAGGCTTGCCTTGTCACGGCTCGGCCGTAAAACTTGATTTCGGGGAAGCGTTCCGAAGGTCTCCGCACCATGCCAACTTTAGGACCAAGTACGTCACTTAGACTCTGGCGCGGGCACAAAATGTCGCACAAGGCGTCGCGTCGGAATAGTGCATCTCGCACATCACAATCCCAATCCGCCTACCTTCTTGCGAAACCTCTTTCATCCAGTACACAGGTGCTTTGTCGCCCTTTGCACTTACATTCACAGTTACTTACTTCTATTCAATACATAAACCCACTTTCCCATATAACCTATGGCTGGACTTCTCGGCGGCGGCGGCGGCAGGAATAAGAATGGTGGCGGTGGAGGACTCCTTGGAGGGTACGCACATCATCACTTTCTTCTATCTTCGATCGCTCAAGCACCCCATTCGAGTTGCAGCCGTGTTCTTCTGATCGTTTTCTCGGTCAGTTGCTTACATAACCTCGATATCTAGTGTCCTGAACACCGTCGGTGAAACTACCAAAGGCGTACCTGTCGTCGGCGAAGTCACGGACCCGGTACTTAAAACTGTTGGAGGTGTTACTGATGGACTGCCTGTTGTGAGTGAGAGCTGACGCCCGCACTCTTCTCCCCGTGAATAAAGTGTGCTGATGATGGCTAATTCAGGTTGGGAGTGGTGGTCAAGCTTCGAAGCAAGGTGGCGCGAGTGACATGACGCCCGAGCAGGCTGCGCTGGCGAAGAAAAAGCGCGCTATAGCGTTGAAAAAACAGCAGTTGGCACTAGAGGCGGAAGAGCTGGCTATGGAGAATTAAAAGGCATTGCTTGGCTGGAAAACATTGCGTAGTTACAATTAATATATTATGATGCAGATCATCTAAGTGGTTACCGCCAACTATACTGTACCTGTTGCTGATGGTCTGCAGTCGTATCTATCTCGCTAATTGACGCGTTTCCTAGGTCCCAATTGATTATAGAGCAGTCTACGTAATCCATCTAGATATCTTGTAGAGACAACCCAGGTACATATAACTAATAGTTACAGCCCCGAAGATATACATAAGGTATAGAATATTAATACACTCTACTAAGAGCAGCTAACCTATATCGAGCTGAGTAGCTGGCCTATATAAAGCTCAGTAACTGGCCTATATCGAGCCCAGTAGCTGATGCAGAGCTCAGCGGCTAGCCTATATTGAGCTTAGTGGCTAGCCTATGTTGAGCTTAGTGGCTAGCCTATATTGAGCTTAGGAGGGTGCCTTAGTCGTATAAACTATATAGTTCTTATTATATTACTACGAAGGAGGAGCGAGAGGGTAAGTATAAAGTATTAAGGTTTGTTGAGTATATGACGTAGAAGATTTCGCGTACTAGTATGTGAATACCCACGAACACCCGCGCGCCCTTAATACTACCCAACGACCTCAGCTAGCTACTAAGCTCTGTCGCAGCCAGCTACTGAGCTCGATATAGGCCAGCCGCTGAGCTCTATATAGGCCAGCTACTGAGCTCGACATCAGCTAGTTACCGAGCCTTATACTAAGCCCGATACTGAGCCTAATACTGTACCTAATACTGTGCCTGATACTATACCCCGATTCTTAATAAGGCGGCCCTAATCATGGATAGGGGCGCCCTCATCAAAGATATAGGTTTGCCCTATCAAGGATTAGGTACACTCATCGAGGATAAGGACGCCCTCATCAAGGATAGGGGTTTGCCTCATCAAGGATCGGGCGCACTCATCAAGGATAAGGGCGCGGTACCATAGTATCTCTGCTACTCCATCAACTAGCTCACCTCTTGAAGATTCGCCACCTTACAAGCTACTAGCTAAAGCGGTTCGGCCGTCCTACCTGCTAGCGTCATAGAAGGAGTTCGTTGGTTTAACGATACTAAAGTGGCGAATCTTCAACGCGTACGTAGTTCTAGAAGTAGCCATCTCACCACCACTTGAACCTACTTGTAGAGCATGCTCGAAGCTTCTCCGTGGCAAATTAATACAGTATAGAGTCATGCTAATCCCCAGCCCTCTATGAAAGAGAGAGAATAATAAAATATAGGAATATAGGAGGGTGCATTGGTTGGCAGGCCGCAGGCGGGTGTCTAGGCTAAGGTATCAGCACCCCACTGTTCCCGCCCAGCCGCATGGCAACCTTCTTCCTTCTTGTATCCGCTTGTCCCTCACATTAAAGTCAGGAGCTGTATCGATAATCATCACTACAATTAACACCTTATATCCATGCGCAAAGCGGAACTGTCTAATTATCAATATGCTTGTACGTTGGTTAGCTTTTACCCATAGTCCAAGTTTTCCTTCAAGTCAACCGAAATTTAGAGTGGTTGAGTCCCCATATGTCTGGCCTTGCAATACATTTTTTCCATAAACAGAGCCATAATTTTGAAACACCGGCCCTCCTGCCGGCTTGGACTCGCCTTCCAGGCAGCTCTCTTGAGTTTCCACCGTCTTAATTGTCTCGTCTACTGTGCGTACCTTTGCTATCTCCGCCCGCGGTAGCACTAACAGCACCTCCTTTGCGCACGCTGCTGCCGCACCCGCTGCGTATGGCTGCCATTTCTTGTTCTTGTGTGAATCCGCATAGTCGCAGATCCCCCGGATGACAAGACATGGGAAGCTGTTCATCAGCCCTGCAGCCTCCATCTCGAAGCAGAGCACCCCGCCAAACTCCTTGCTCACGGTGTCCCTCTCTGCAGCGTCTTTGATGACCTGGTTGCCCGACGCAATTGTTCCATAGTGTATTACAGGTTCTTCGTTAGGTCGCGGCTGTCGGTCGACCTGTCCATCGGCGCTGCATGACTGGCACGTTTGTCCATGTTCGTGGTTGTATTCTGCTTGGAATAGGACGTCCGGCCCGGTGGCCTCGCGAGTGAACTCTGGAAGCCGCCGAAGCTTTGCGATGTGTTCCGTAAGCTTAGTCTTCCGCCGGACTTGGTTCGATCGCAGCTTGTTGACTGCACCTAGCAGTATCGTTGGCGGAGAGGTCAGGAAGCACGTCCGCTGAAACCCACTCGGAGTTGCCTTTCCAAAGTCGTATTGTATCACTCCACCGTGACCCAGATGCGGCTGGCTAACCACCACGTCTCCTAGCCGGATGTCTACCTCTGCGCTCGGCACGCCGCCTCCAATGCCAACCATCAGACCGAACCGTACCGATCTAAACGTCGCCCGCAGCTGCGTCGCCACCGCTGCCGCAGGGTTGTTGCCTATCAAGCCTGCCGGCAGACACACGATAACGACGTTATGTTCACCAACTCGTCCGAGTGAGTAAATGTTGGTGTCGTGTTCATCCTGCTCGAGATCTTCATGCTCTTCGTCGAGCATCTCCTGTGCAGCCGCTAGCTCGATGGGGAGCGCGCATATCCATCCTATAGTGTAGTCGTCGCGGCGGAGTCGGCGTGCCATCTAGCGGCCTGTTGGATGGCAGAAACTCGTGGAGGTCGTGAATTCGTGGAGATAGATTGCAGCTTACGAAAGCGATGCAGCAACGGCCGCCAGTGGAGGACACACTGTTGCGTGCTCAGCCTCACTTTGTCACAGTAAGGTGGGGCTTTGCAACGCTCACCGGTTACGGAGCAGTATTCAGCCCAGGATGTAACTCATCTGAGGGTACTTTTAACCTCAGCAGAGGTTAGACCCACTATGACTAAGCGCGCTATGACGCTAAAATTTTTGTTATATCAGGTGAGCTTGAACACGTTCTGAACACGTTTAGAATGTATTTAAACCTTAGGCTTGAAGAATATATATATTTAAAAAATAACCTTTATTATCTAAAGATTTACGCTAGAATATATTCTGAACGTGTTCAGAATTGTACTAACGTGTTCAGAGCGTGTTCAAGCTCACCTGATAATACTAAAATTTTAGCGTCATAGCGCGCTTAGTCATAGTGGGTCTAACCTCTGCTGAGGTTAAAAGTACCCTCAGACAAGGTACCTGCACGCCAGCATCCACTCGGCGCTAGGAACGATGTTGCTGGCGGCGCAGATATTGGCATTAGCCACAGCTGACCAAGCGGGAGCTAGGCTGCGGCCCCTTTTCCCTTTCGTTGGATGTGTAAACCACTCCATCCGTCAAGAACGTATGCGCTTGCTTCATCGCACTAGCACATTCATCTCGCCCGTCAGTAGCCTAGCATCGATGAGACCTCCATTATGAGCCCAGCGGGCCGTAACTTCCAGTCGCACGGACCTGTTCAAGGCAACAACGTGCTCCAAGGTGTAACGACGGGCGACAACACCATAATTAACTTCCTAGAGAGCGGCAAAGGCAGAGCCCTGCAGGATGAAAGGGAAGGTTTGTATACCCTTGCTAGACCTGTAATATACCTCCAGACATCTGACACGTCGCAGCCTGCCTCCGCACCCTCGGCTTCGTCGAGATCGACTCGCGCGAGCAAAACATCAGCGCTGCCGTCGAACAAACGTGCGACTGGCTGTTCGATACCCTCGAATTCAAGACATGGCGAAATCGAACCGATCTGGCGACCAACAATGGAGTGCTTTGCATCAAAGGAAAGCCGGGTGCGGGCAAGTCGACGTTGATGAAGCATACGCTGGAGCACTGCAAGAACGCCTTCCCTGACGAGCTGATTATCGCGTACTTCTTCAACGCTCGAGGAAGCACTCTAGAGAAGAGTCCACTAGGGATGCTGCGGTCGATCGCATACCAGCTTGTCAAAAAAGACGTCACACTGTTTGACAAATTCCTCGTCACCTTTCGCGACAAACATATCACCAGTCAAGGCCGTGAATGGGAATGGCAACCACGAGAACTCAAGGCTTTCATCACTTCTGTGATCAAACGCTGGAAATCAAAGCCACTGCTCCTCCTTGTAGATGCGCTAGATGAGTGCAACGAGGCAGACATGCAGGATGTTGTAGACTTTCTCGAATCGCTGAGCATCGATGCAAACAAATTAGGCACCACTCTAAGAATCTGTTTGTCCCGACGCCACCATCCGCCTCTTAGAATCGCAAAGAGCCTAGAGTTGATCGTCGAGGACAACGAAGACCACCGGGAGGATATTGCCACATACATTAGAGCGAAGTTGGCGAAACAAGATGCTGAAATTGAAGCTGAGATTAAGAAAAAGGCAAATGGGATCTTTATGTGGGTTGTACTCGTTGTCAGGTTACTGAACAAAGCGTTGTTTAAGGTGAGGGGCAAGAAAAAGGCAATGCAGGATGCGCTTAAGGAGATCCCAGGCGAGCTAGAAGAGGTGTTCCGAATTATGTTTAACAAAGATGACGAAGACATGGCTGAGACAGTACTCATGCTGCAGTGGGTATTGTTTGCGCAGCGGTCACTAACGCCAGAAGAGCTTTATGCTGCCGTTGAAGCAGGAGACACGGGCTTGTGGAGTCAATCGAGCGATATAGACCACGATTCTATACAGCAGAGCATCGAGCATTTGTCCAAAGGGCTGATCGAGATACGAGGTAGGGATGTGCAGTTCATTCATTTGTCAGTCAACGATTTCCTTCTCCGGAACAAGAGGCTGCAGACGTTGGACAAGGCGCTGGAGCTCGACCCGGTCACTGCTAGCCACCGCTATCTCTGGGCCTGCTGCTGGTCACATATTCGACAAGTCAGTAGTACAAGCACGAAGGAGGCATACAAGGAACTGCGTCGTAAGTACATATTTCTAGGGTACGCAGTAAGTCACATATTGGACCATGCCCAAAAAGTCCTAGATGAAGGGGCAGTTGGACAAGCGGGCGTTATAATCGAAAAGTGGCTACGAGACGGTAGCAGCTGGTTTGAATGGTGGAAAAGCTTTCTCAGTGCTACTCGCGCTTTCACCGAGCACAGGTACTTGGAAGGAAACATGGATGCAGGACTATTGTACATGCTCTCACTTGGCGGTTATGGAAGCTTGGTCAAGTGCATGTTGGCTGAGGATGGCGAGGAGGGCGCGAAGGGCGCAGAGGTCAACACTCAGGGTGGCAGGTACGGCAACGCGCTCCAGGCAGCTTCAGTCGGAGGAGAGCAGCAGATTGTAGAGCTGCTGCTCAAGGCGGGCGCGGACGTCAACGCTCAGGGTGGCTACTACGGCAACGCGCTCCAGGCAGCTTCAGTCGGAGGAGAGCAGATTGTGGAGCTGCTGCTCAAGGCGGGCGCGGACGTCAACGCTCAGGGTGGCGAGTACGGCAACGCGCTCCAGGCAGCTTCACGGCAAGGAAACCAGCAGATTGTGGAGCTGCTGCTCAAGGTGGGCGCAGACGTTAACGCTCAGGGTGGCGAGTACGGCAACGCGCTCCAGGCAGCTTCATGGCAAGGAAACCAGCAGATTGTGGAGCTGCTGCTTAAGGCGGGCGCAGACGTTAACGCTCAGGGTGGCGAGTATAGCAACGCGCTCCAGGCAGCTTCAGTCGGAGGAGAGCAGCAGATTGTGGAGCTGCTGCTCAAGGCGGGCGCGGACGTCAACGCCGGCAAAACGCCCCAGGCCGCCTTACACCATGGTATCGCAAACATGCTCCGTAAGGCAGGAGCAACTGCCATCGTTCAACATACCGAGTCCGAAGTCGTCAACGCCGGAGTAGCTGACATAGGTGTTAGCGTCGAAAAGAGACATGAAGGTGCTTCGCCCGAAGCTGTTCCAGCCATGGCTTCTCCAAGCACAGAAGCGCCTTCACCCGGGATATGGTTTCCACTTCGGCTGCAGGAGATTTATGCTTCTCCGCGCCTGGCCCTGCTTTGGCCAGGACTGTTTTTCATAGGAACAGGCGGAGTTGTTCTATGGTTGGTGAGAGGTAGACATGTGGCTTTTATATTATTTGGAGATATTTGGCGTAATCGTATCTGATGGAAGAGATATGTTTATCACTCGGCAGAGTGCATCATTGGCTGCGAAGGTAGAGTAATTATGTATTTTCTGCACGTTTGCGAAGCTTGTTTGGAGAGCACGTAGGGCTGAGGTATGTCTTGGCAAACCTGCCGCGGGCTCTGTGCCAAGCTAGGTAAGTTAGCTTCAGGCGAACGGATGAGTCTTGCCGCAGGGGCCGTAGAAGCTCAACTAGCCAGTAAGCTCTCTACTCAAATTCGCATTTGCCAATCAGAATTATTTCGATGCGCTTCTATGGCCTCTACGTCGAGGTGGCAAGACTCATGCGTTCATGGGGTGTGCTTGTATGTAGGGCAAGCGAGTATTGACTAAGAGAAGCTAAACCCGCCAGATGTAGGATGGATCGCACGTGAGATTATTACACATAGCACGGCATGGTAGCTCCTTATCAAGCTTTGTAATGAGCGCCCGAAATGGGTTGATGTTGTTTGTTATTTGACTGAAGTACCGCCCTGCGTGAGCGAATTCACCTCGACACCACGTACTGTGATGGAAACGGCCATCTTACTATCCTTATTTTCTTTTTATCCCTATTTTATAGAGGGGGCCGGGGGTTAAGGTGAATATATACCCTTCTGATTTACCACAGCGAAGCTTCGAGCATCTTCTTAACAGGTAACAGGATGGCTACTTTGGCAGAGATGGACGAGCACATCGATCACGCTAGCAGGGAGGACGGCCAGGACCTTGTAAGGTAGCGAATCTATAAGAGGTGAGCTGGTTGACGGGGAGGTAGAGAGTAGCCAAGGTTAAAGTTTGATCACAAGGCTGCGGGGCCGAAGTCGGCCCGCTTACTAAGTCTCTGCACAGCCATATGTCTAATAGCCACGATCCTACTTAATAGCTACTACCCTTAGAATTTACTAGGTTATTTCTTTAGAATAAGCTATTTTTTATTATTATAGCTTAGCTAATAGTTTTAGAATATATTATTAAGCCGTTGTTGGGATATTAAGACGTGGTTTTTCCGATTATTAACGTGTTTACGTAGCGAGTGGCCATTCTAAGCGAGTGGCCACCCTCATCAACTTTTCGCGACGCGTTACCTA
>JASJFT010000149.1:0-112214 GCA_030770425.1 Darksidea phi
TACTACTACTACTACTACTACTACTACTACTACTACTACTACTACTACTACTACTACTACTACTACTACTACTACTATTCTCCGCCGTACGCCAGACTCGCGCTCACTTCGCCTTGGCCGCCTCGGCCTCAGCTTGCGCCTTCATCCACGCCTCATACTCCTCCATGTTATTGACGCCCTTGGGCATACCATTCGGCTGCAGCCCCTGCTCGTCCATCAACCGATCCCTATCCTCCATGATCTTCTTCCACGACGGCCTGCTTAGCATGCGCTCATGCCAAGCACGCACATTCGGGAAGCCCTCGAATTTCTTGTCCGGCGCGCACAGAATCAGGCTGTCGATACGCTCGTTCCATGTGACAAACGAGAGATCGGCAAAGGTGATTTTGTCGCCGACGAGCCACTCTTTGCCCTCGAGAATGCCCTCTAGGACGCCTAGAACGCGCTTGAGTTCGTTGTTGTAGCGTTCTATGGCGGACGGGAGCTTCTCGCTGTGCAGCACGTTGAACCAGCCAGCTTGCCCGAAATAGGGGCCCTGGCCCGAGACTTGGAAGAAGAGGTACTGGTTGCACAGGCTGCGGTTCTTGAGGTCTGGGAAGGAGATCTTGTGGTCCTTGTCGTATTGCTCGATCAGGTAGAGGATGATGGCTCCTGACTCCCAGATGGTGAGGCCGGTGTTGGGGTCCTCGATTGCTAGGGCATGTCAGACGGTCCGAGGCCGGGGTGAGTTTCTCTCGGCCATGGCATACCTGGCACGCGACCATTGGGGTTGATGTCGGTAAAAGGCTTGTTCTTGACCTCGGGAAAAGTGAACGAGTGGTACTCGTAGGGAATTCCGAGCTCTTGCATGACCAGAACAACCTTCCACGGGTTGGTCCCGGCAGCTGTGACAAGGTCAGTCGTTGCGCAGACGGTTTCGGGCGCGGGAGCGTAAGGCGCGTACGAATAAGATGAACCTTGATGGGAGCAGGCATGATTGAGGATTTGCTTCTCGCGGGAGGCAAAGTGATGGAAGCTGGCTGAATGCTCACAGCGTCCAAGTTGAGGTTGCCGTGCGTGGAAGGCGCAGTGTTTATTGTTTCAAGGAGCAGCGTAGGCAGCTGGGGGATGCGGGGCAGCGGGACCGGTAGCCCTTCCCCCCATTTCCTTTCATGCCGCCCCCAAGCTTCATCTCAATTCTGTGCCTCATGCTGTGCCTTTCCATGGCATATGGACATCCGCATGCGGGATAACGCGCTCACTGGCCGTATTCAGGCCCCCATGGCTCGTCGTGCGGCGGCACAGCGCGACGCTACTGTGTACACACCGTTCATGCAGGTGCTTCGCCCCCTCTAGCGATCCGCGTCCTTTGCCTTGTTGCTGCAGCTTCATATCGAACCCTTCCGGCGGGACCTACTGCAAAACCGTCGCCTCTTTTGTACAGTAGGTTGGCGCGCGTGCATCGCTGCGAGAGTCGGACGCGAAGGGGACGGGGGCTGAGTCTTGTCCGACTAGGTAGTTGCTTGTCAAGGCACGAATCCTTGGTAGCGCACACGTTCATGTGTGTTCAACCAGCCCGCCGCAATCTCCATTGGGAACGTTGCACGCCATGGCATAGGGCACGTGCAGCGCTTGCGACAAATCATCCACATTTGGCTCGGTATCCTTCCGAGTGCTCCGTAGTCACAGTGAATTTATCCGACATGGAAGATGTAGGCACTGTGTGCAGCTTTACAAAGAGAAGAAGCAAGGCTCAATGAAATTCTCCCACAAAGCTGGGGCCCAACTGGCCCCCTCCTCCTCCCCCTTGGTGTACGATTGTGAATCAAGCAAACTCTGAGCGAACGTCGAAGAAGTAGGACATTCGGGCCAGCTGCCATCAGCCGGTGCAAACATCAGTATACTATTCCCGAGTTGTTCTCCTTTCGCTTCATCATAATCTTTGTTCCTGGATCCATGTAGACGAATTCATGGAGCACCGACGTGGCCGGCCGCTTGCCGTCGACGAACCGGAACTCGTACTCGTCCAATAGCTTCACGAGAATCATCTTGGATAGGGCTGATGCGATAAAGCGCCCCGGACAGGCCCAGCGGCCGGCTCCCCATCTGTGGTCCTCACCTTCAACGCTGCGGAACGGCTGTGCTCGGTGCTTCTCCAGGTTGCCCCTGTAGTAACGCAGAGCGTCGTATTTGTGGGGATCCGGGAAGAGTTCTGCATCATGAGCGGTCGAGTGGCCGGATGTGGTGATGAACGAACCCTTCTTGAGCTGCGTGCCATTCGAAAGAGTGCAGTCTTGCTCGACATAGCGACTGTACACGAGCAGGCTACCTGGAGCAAGTCGAGAAGTCTCCTTCATGGCCGAATCGAGCTTGTCGAGGCTATTGAAAGCGTCCAGGTCCCATTGGCCGTTGACGCGTACTTGAGTGTGCCGAATCTCCTCCTGAATATCAGCCAAGTCCTCGGGATGATTGACTAGATCAGCAATGACACCACCGATAAAAGCTGCCGAGCTGTAAGTGCCACCAGCGACGACCGACCCAATCAAGCGGGTGAGCAACCAGGGATCCGTCTCTTCGTCGGACTTGGCTTCATCAATCATCCAAGAAAGTAGGTTGGGCTCCTTGACAAGGCCAGGAGTTTGCTTTCGCTTGATGGCCTCGGGCATGACGAATCCTTCGAGCTGCTTCCAGTTCTGTTGTAGTTTCCACTTGGAGGGCAGAAGCCAAACCAGTGCGTGCTGCATGAAGTCTGGGAGGAAGCGCATTATAAACATGATTGAGAAAACTTTGCCGCGTTAGCACAGCCTCTGGAAGCTCCACGCTGCGTCTCTCACCATTGTTTGTGAAGGTGGTGAACAATTCAGCAAGTTCGGGTGTGTTACAGATAGGTGGACCGAACAAGGCGATAGCCACCGCCTGAGCAATGCAGAGGACAATTTCTTCAATAGGTTTGACAGACACCCACCCTTCGCCTTCTTTGGGGAACTTTTCATTCAGGGTAGCCTGCACTCGCTCGCCTATCTTTGGGAGCAAGACTGGAAGAGCAGGCGTAACTCGCGACAAAAGCATCTTCACGTGATGACCCGTCTCAGTGACGACGTCCATGCCGTTGAGGTAGCCGGTCAGCGAGGTAGAATGTGACTTTCGCGAGCTGATGTATTGCTGGGGGAGCTTGTTCAATTCATGTATCCATGGCTCTGGGAGAACCAAGACATCTGCATGGCCTTTCGCGAGGCGATATGGCTCGTCGCGATACTGCAAATATCAGCTCTGGTACTTTGCTTGCTGCACAGCTACTTGCCTTTCGGTACCCCTCGTCGAGAATTGCCCTCGAGTTGAATGCCCATCGAAAGCGTGCAAAGATACGCGGTTCGAGATTGATTTTGCTGTTGAGCAGGGGAATGTCATCATCATATCCCGCTTTTTTGTTTAGAAAGAGAATAAGAGGGATGGCGATAAGTAGGTAGAATGAGAGCTTAGAGAATATTGTGGTGTTTTCGACGACAAAGGCCGGGACCGTCGCGTTAAGGCGCTCAATGGTCGACGCGTTGAAATGCCGCAGCTCTCCCCAAATCAGCGACGCCGTTGGGATGGTGTTGAGGACGACTTGGCTGGCCATCTCTTTTTTGGCAATCCGAACGAGGAATATGAAAGAAATCAGGCGAAGGGTGCTCAAGGACAAGCCTCCGCTATCTGACGTTAAAATCAGGAGGTCTAGCTCTCATGGATCGACAAGACCGGATTGCAGATATATCAAGCCTATCGGGTGGGGCCGCCGCGAATGGGAGTTAACTTGATCACGAGGCAGGTTACGGTGACCGTAAAACTCAGGCAGTTCCGAACGCGTCTTTGAGGCCGCCTGGCAAGGCTTGAATCCATGTTAGAGTTGGCAGTGTCCGTAGGAGTCGATGATATTGCCGCCGCTGCTACCATGATCACGAAGACCCTTGGATCTTCGAGACGCACTGGGAAGGCAGGGATGCTCCAGCTGCCTCATCCCGGGATGCTGCAACGTGACCCTGCTGCAGCGGATAGGCAGCTGCGCAATGCAGTTGGCGCTACTGAACCTCGGGGCTGACACTTGGGTGCCCAAGAGTAGATTGGCGCTTCGGAGTTCGATGGCTTAGACGTTTCCAATTTGGAATCGTCCAGGGAACAGCGCAGGCTTGGACGACGTGGGTGTTGGTTGCAGACTGCCAAGGCGCAGATGTGTATACCGTTGACGAATGACATGGCGCCCTCTGCGCCGTCCAACGTGGAGACACATTCGTAGGCTAGGCTCCATCCGACATCTGATTAAATTCTCACTATTCGCGCTCCCTCGCATAGCGAAAGCCTGGTATACCCTAAAGGCCCCAGACTCTTATCTCAGCTGCGCTACAACTCTCTTTCATCCGTCGTCCTCCCATTTACGAGTCTGCGAAACCGCGAGCTGCAAGCATGACTGCTAAGACATCGCAAATGCCTTCGCTGATCCACACCTCTACGGTGGTGGTATCGGTCATCTTCCCGGCACTCTCGCTGCTATCTATCTATCTACGATGGAGGGCAGGGAGAATGGGAAAGAAGACTATCTGCGCTGATGACTGGTGGATTGCTCTCTCATGGGTACGCATCACGAGCCAAACGTTCAACTTGCGCTGACGTTGTAGAATAGTTCACCTCGCTTGGACTCAGCATCTTACTATGGGTCACTGCAGCGAAGACTGGCATCGACCAGATGAAAAGTAACCCTTTGAAAGGCATTCAGGACTCACTCATGTGCCTGTGGCTTGCCGGGCTTCTGGTCCAACTCCCGCTTGGTGCTGTCAAGATTTCGATTCTGCTTTTCTACAAGAGCATTTTCGGCATCGGTAGTCCCAGGTTTGCTATTGCGGTCTGGATCACTATTGGCCTAATTAGTGCGTGGACTATTATATTCTTTATGGTGAGCAAAACGGTACCCTCGCGCGAGATCATCGCTGACCCTCTCAGCTCATCATCTTCCAGCTCGACCCCGTATCGGGAGCCTGGACTGGAATAGGAAGGCTCAGATTCAACTCGGCTGCCCTTGGCCTCGGCCAAGTGGGCACCTCCATTGCTCTTGACGTGGTGGTGCTGTGCTTCCCTCTGCCGGTCATCCACAAGCTGCAGTTGTCGACTAAGAAGAAGTGGGCTGTGTCCACCATTTTCTGGCTGGGAGCCTTGTAAGTTGAGATTGGCAGCAAGGCGCGGACTATATACTGACGGAATAACCAGCTGCGTGGTTGCTGCCATCGTCCGTCTGGTACTGCTGAACAATACCATCAACATAGTCCTTGACTCTACAGGCTTCAACCAAGTCTCTGTGCAGTGGAAGAACTTCATTTTCATGATCCTTGAGCCCAACTGCTCCATCATTGCCGCCTGCCTGCCCACCTACGGTCCGCTGTTCAGAGGCGCCTGGAATCTGGAATCCATCCTACGCAGCGTGCGCTCCGTCTTTTCGCTCCAGTCCATGCGCGGTTCATCGGGTTGGGGTAGCCGTAGCCGCAGCCGCAGCCGAAATCCTACCAACGACTACGCTCGATTCGGCGACAAGCATGCGCCGCAAAGCGACGCAAATTCGACCAACAGCCAGTTCGAACTCAACCAGTCGTCCAAGGGCGGCCGTGCTTTCGTCGAGATTGAGCGCATGAGCCATGGGAGCCGGGACGAGGAGGCTGGGATGTCGGGCATCAATGTCACGCGGGGAGTGGAGGTCATTAGGACACATTAAAGACGGCTAAGGACTAACGATTGAGGCGGGGGTGGGGCATGGAAGGCGCTAGCGGAAAGGACCAATCTACGCAAAACCAACTTCTCATCGTATCAACGGCAGTATAGTTCGAATCTGATGATGGCTCAAGATAACAGCAGTTGACCGCATGTACGCACGGATAGTATTACGTAACTTGAGATAATCACGTGCACCTTCATCAGCTTTTCCATGTTGGAATGGATACATATATGCAAGTAGCTCTCACCGGGATCCCGATAACTTATAGTTTCTTCCCTATATACTGGTCTTCCTCCATACAAACCTCGACCACGTTCTGTCCTCTGACTCGTGGACCCTGCGCACTTTGTGCCTCCTTCTTCCCTGCAACTTTGTCTATCCGACATGTGCTCTGCACATCTCCCCGCCGAGCACAGTGCCAACGCGCCAAAGGGGAACGCCTGCCTACCACCACCCTTCCGCGCTTACGGTCACACAAAGTCCTTGATTTGCCTGCCGCGCCGCCTCATGTGCTGAACTGTTGCGACCTCGGCCATTCTCAGTGTCGATCACATGCCTGCGGTCTTTGCTTCCATCGTTGCGAGAGGATCCCAATCCCCGTCCGGCGGCTGCTCGTCCGGGGCTTAGCGGGGACGGGAGGATTAAGCGACGGGTAAGGCGTCGGCAGGATGAAGAAAGCTGGGGGTCCGGATTCGATCCTTGTCGATGGGCTTGATGCGGACCAGCGGAACCGGCCCGCTGCGCTCCGTGTTGGCGCGTCGACCGTGGCGACAGTCTCACACCCCTCGGAGGTATGCCTGGTCTGTCGGTCGGTCAGCGAGGAAGGCGGGCCACTATGTGAGTCCCGCAGCGATTCGTGCACGAATGGTTGCGGCTACCGGTGGAATGGGACGAGGGGGACCGGTATGGACAGATAACAAGGTTTGGCGTGATAGAATGCGAGACGAGATGCATGTGCGCTAGGGTACGGCAATAGCATGGGTGACGGGAGTGGCACCGCGGAGCACAAACAAATAATAGGGCTGAGTAAGCCGCTCCCAAGAAGCTGGAAGAATGGCACGCAGGACGCCCGGTCCTTGCAGTACAGAAGGCGTCCGTCCGGCTAGGCGACTGGAATATACGGCGTACACAGTAGACGCTACCTCGTACCGCACCGCACACGCCCCTACCCTTCCCCATGCACTCAGCCTTGTGGTAGCACCAGCACCAGCCCCACATCACATCCTCACCCCCGGCGAAACGCCATCCCGGTGCATCGTATCCATCGCATTCTGAAATTCCCTGGCCGACATGGCCAACTACGTGGCGTACTGCTCTCAACGCAAACTTGGTGCACTAAGTCGGGCTTCGGGTTGCGAAAAACTCCTTGGACGCCAGTCAAGGCAGGGGACACTACCGTACGGCATGGCAGCTGCGCCGCGAGGGCACGTCGGCATACAGGGCGGACAGCAGAATTACCAGGGCACGCCGAGGTCGCCTGGCCGAGGCCTTGAGCAGGCGGGTGTGCGATGGAAGCCTGGTCAAGCACAAGCGGATCAGCACGCTTGGAGGTGGTGGGTGACGTGTTTGCAGCTTCATTAGGATTTTCGAGGGGGCGGTCACTTAGGCAGGACTTGCGCTTTTCTCAGGGCTTTAGCTTCCAGCCTTTCCTGTCTCCGCTTCTAGCCTGACATCCAAGATCGAGTTACAGCACGGCTTCAAAGTCCAAAACATGGCAACGGCAATTACCAGTTGTGCGCTTTCAGCCAACTCGAGCATCAGTGCCCCAGAGACGTTGTTGGCGGCGCTGGGCTCGACCGTCCATGTCCCTGTCGTGAAGGAAACCGATGCACTGCGAACGGAGCGTGGTGCTGGGGCTACTGTCATTGCCACTCCTTTGGCGGCGATCTCGACATATACGCTCTTGCATGTGTTTTTTGTTCTTGTGGCCTTCTACTATACGTTTGAAACCGTTGCTACTTTCCGCAATGCTGCTCAGCACGTCAAATTTCCTGTCGTCGGATGGGGAAAGTGGACTGCGTTCGTACCGCGCGTGCTGTTGAATCTGGTCTTTGCAGGAAAGGCAGCAAAGACGTTGGAATTTGGTTATCACAAGGTACTCGACCTCTTCTTCCTTGACTGCTTTCCATTGACCGAGATGCAGTTCAAGAATCGCGCCTTTCAGCTCATCCGCAACGAAGGCGCCATGGTCATCTTGCCACAACACCTGTTGGACGAAATCTCCCGCATCCCAGATAAAGTCGCTAGTCCTCACGGTGCTCTTGAACACGACCTCTTGGGCGACTACACTGGCCTAAATCTCATCCTGGAATCACGCATGCACCATTCCATCGTCCAACGCAAACTGACTCCGCGTCTCGGAATGCTGACGCCTGGTCTGGAAGAGCAACTCGTCAAGGCTGTCAACGAATACCTTCCTTCATGCGAGGGCGAAGAATGGAGCACCTTTATGCCCTACCAAGTCTTTGGCAAGATCTCCGCTCGTCTCGCTGCCCGCGCCCTCGTCGGCCCAGGCATGTGCGAAAACCCGGAATGGCTCGACATTTCCGTCAACTATACCGAGTCTCTCTTCCGCACCATTGTCTTCCTACGACTGGTCCCTCAGTGGATTCGCCCTGTCGTGTGCCACCTTCTTCCCAGCTACTGGGCCGGCAAGTCCTACGTCCGCAGGGGCAGAAAACTCCTCGCCCCCATCATCAGAACACTCCTCGAAAGGCACGACACAGGAAACTGGGCCGCCGCTCCAAATGCTGAAGAGTCCAATGTCATGTACTGGCTTGCGGAAAGCGCAAAGGGAAAGGACCGAGACGCAGAGAAGCTCGCACACGTCGAAGTCCTCCTCGCGCTCGCTTCCGTGCACACCACGCTCCTTCGCATGGTAAATGTTCTCTACGATATAACCGCCGCGCCCGAGTTCTTCGATCCACTCGTCGAAGAGATCAACAGCGTGAAACAAAGCACTGAGCCATGGACCCACGCGAGCTACCAGAAACTCGACAAACTCGACTCGTGCATGCGCGAGTCGCAACGCATGTCGCCCCCCACGACACTCGGGTTGAAGCGCTTGTTCAAGAAAGACTACACATTTGCCGACGGCACACACGTTCAAGCAGGGTCCTACATCTGTATGCCCATTTACGCGATTGAAAACGACATCGAGTCTCCTGACGTCTTTGACGGCCTGCGCAGCTACCGCAAGCGCCAAGGCCTTCTTGCCGCCTCAAACGACGCTCCCAAAGTCCGCGAAATGCACGACGAGAATCTCTTCTCGAGCATCACGCCCACAACGCTGAATTTTGGGTATGGCAAGACGGCTTGTCCAGGACGGTTCTTCGCGAGTCTGGTGATCAAAATGTTGTTTGTGAAGTTGTTGCCTGAGTATGAATTCAGGTTCAAGGAGGGCAAGGGGAGGCCGCAGAACCTTATGGCACATGAGTTTTTGTTTTGTTGGCCGTGGGAGAAGATGGAGGTCAGGCGCAGGACGGGTGGGGTATCTCCACTGTCTTAGGCTCGCGTAACGTTAGGAAATTATAGGTCGAGCCTCCGGGGCTTTTTTTTTATTGAACCGCTTTTTTCAAGAGGTAGATAGAAGCACGCCTTCCGAGGCATTCAGTGGCACATCTCATATAGCTTCAGCACATAGATCTCGTCGATTGCCAAACAACCAAGTGTAAAAATTTACAGATACCCTTCTTGAACATGTGAGAACATATGGACATGTGATGATCCCATGCACTACGCCAATGGCTTCCTCCCAACCACCCAGATAAATCCATCAACAGAGCTGACACCCCTCCGGTTGTCCTCGGCGACGTGATCCAGCCACTTCTCCTTGAAGTCGTCAATGGCCTCACTCATGCCCGGCCGCACATCCATCATTGACAGCAAATGTAGCTCATTCATCTGCAACAACATGCTCTTTTTTGTCTGCAGACGGTCCTCGGCGACAACTTCCAACCCCGCATCCTTCATCGCAGGCCCGATGTCATTCACCCACCTGCGCCGCTTGTTAACAAAGCACGTAGCTTCGTCACACAAAGGTATCCATAGAAGTGGAGTGAACACTCACGCAGCGTTATAATTGGGGAAAGGTTCTTTTTCCATGGCGATCATGGCTTCGATGGCCTCGGTGTTGGCGCCGGGCTCTGCTGTGATGGGGTACAGCCGCGTCTTGTCGTGCTCGACCCACTGCACGTACCCTCCGGGCTCTACACGGTCACACTTAACCTGTGGCCATGACACGCTGCGAGGCCGCACATGCAGATGCTCAGGGTTGCGAGGGGAGAAGATAGGAAGGGAGACCAACTCAGCAGAGTCATGGCTTGCTGCAACATGGCGGCCATCTTGGCTGGCGGCACCATGATGAAGAGCCGAAAGTGCAGCACATCGAAGGTGCCCAGAAACTGCTCTGGGAATGGGGCGGTGATGTCGTGCGTATGCAAGGTGAGGTTGGATGGAGTCCAGGCAGTTGGCGGGAAAAATTGTCCAGAGACGTCGAAGCCGCAGACGGTGGTCGACGGCAAGGCAGGATCCTCTGCGACGTCGAGGGCCCAAATTGCCGTTTGCACGCCCATGTCAGCGATGCGAAGCGGCGTCGACCGCGAGACGGCAATGGAGGGATGCAGATTGTAACCTGTTAGCTGCTTGAGGAAGTAGTGAAAGTAGTTCATCCTGGCGCGGCGTCAGAGTGCATCCTGCCAGGGAGCTAGCTGTTGGGACGGGTTCGCACTTGGCCGACGAGATGAAGTCTCGCCCCTTGGAATACTCCGTCAAGCTCGACATGTTGATTGCGGTGCTATTCTTGAGTACCGTAAGCCTCAACTTCGCGTTTTGAATGCAGTCCTCTGTAGGGACCGGGGAGTAAGAGGCATCGTTCTGCAAGCACAGCGTCGCTTTGTCACGTGACTTGGTATTTTGCGGACATGCAAGTGTGCTTGCTACGCCGCAATCTCAATATAGTACACCCACCGTGCCGGGACACTCAATCAATATTGTACATACATGCGGTATGGAGCAGGGGCAGCTCTGGTCGCCCATGTTGAGGGGGAGGAGGGGCTAGCGACCACGGTCGCATGCGGCGCAGCAGTGCCCAGCCATAACAGAGACCAGCCAGGCAGTCTACACAGTACGTACATGCATTTCGGTGACCGAAGAGCGGCAGGGCTGACGGATCTGGCAATGATCTGAACGAGCCCACTTTCGCAGCAGCCCTGCCCGTTTCTCCGGCCAAGGCTGCTGCAGCTAAGCGCCATGGGTGATGCAGCCTCCCGGCTGTGGGTCGTTAGACGCAGGATGGCGGCGTTGGCGGGGCAGATAGTTCAGGCCACCGCCGGCAATAATGATGCATAGGCAGGGGGGCCGGGGCCAGACCCCTAGTACCGTGAATGGCGGACGCCTAACAGCTGCGGACAATAGCGCGGCACACTCTCCGGCCGCCCGTCCCACGCCTCCTCCCCCCATCTCTGGCTGCTCTTCAAGAAATCGCTCGGCCTCTTTACTCGGCGTTCTTGCACACGTTCACCTTCTCCCCTCGCGTTCGTCAACACCATCATGGCCTCGACATCCGCAGCTCCCTCCCCGGAAAAGGACGGTCAGACGTCACTGGCTGATGGCCAGCTGCCTCCACGCGAGCAGAGCGCGGCTTCGGAACCAGTCAAGCCTGCTGCTGACACGTCGATTGACCCAGAGAACGAGGTTGTGGGGCTCAAGCTTCTGCTCATTCACATTGGCATCTGCCTGTCTACGTGGTTGATCGGGCTGGTGAGTGCTTGCTAAAGGCTGTTTGAGCAGTGGACTTATAGGCACAAAGGACTTCAATGTAATCGCCACGGCAGTCCCAGTCATCACGCAGCGCTTCGACTCGATCAAAGATATTGGCTGGTACGGTGCTGCCTTTTACATGACACTGTGAGTAGCTGCGTCCAGCTGAACGCATGATTTTTCTGATCTTTCCAGGTGCGCAAGCCAACCTCTTGCTGGCAAGACGTACACGCTCTTCCCCAAAAAGATTAGCTACATGATCTACCTGGCCATCTTCGAGGTCGGATCCTTAGTCTGCGCACTAGCCCCCACCTCGAATGCGTTGATCGCCGGACGCGCTGTGGCTGGGTTCGGAGCCTCGGGCGTTTTTGCCGGAGGATTCATCGTTCTGACCACCATCATCCCGCTCCACAAGCGTGCCATCTGGACTGGCACTTACAGTTCGACCTTTGCCATTGCTAGCATCGTCGGTCCCGTGCTCGGCGGCGCTCTAACGCAACATGTTTCCTGGCGGTGGTGCTTCTACATCAACCTACCCATTGGTGGATTTGCCGCCGTCATCTTCTTCGCCTTCTTCCATGTCAAACCCGCGGCTACCGAGAAGGTGTCGCTGGTGGAAAAGATGAAGGGCCTTGATTTTATCGGCTTTGCATGGTTTGCCAGCTCCATCACCATGCTGCTCTTGGCTCTCCAGTTTGGGGCCGACAAGGCCAACTTTGGCTGGAGGTCGTCTGAAGTCATCGGACTCTTTGTTGGGGCCGGGCTGACGTTTCCCATCTTCGTTGGCTGGTGCATCTACGCGGGAAATAATGCACTGATACCGCCCAGACTGTTCGACAACCGCAACGTGTGGTTGATCTGCAGCAGCGGCTTCTTTGTCAACGGCCCGTTCCAGACGATTGTCTACTGGCTGCCCGTCTGGTTCCAGGCGGTGCTCGGAGTCTCGCCCACCGGCAGCGGAGTACGCTACTTCCCCACAGTCATCTCTGATGTCCTGGCCTCTTTCATCGGTGCTGGCATGGTCATGCGGCTAGGAACTTGGAACCCATTCCTTCTGCTTGCCGAAGCGTTCGTCTGCATCGGTGGCGGGCTTCTGACGATGCTGTATCCCGGCATTTCCGAGGGGAAATGGATCGGCTATCAGATTTTTGGCGGCATCGGCTACTCGCTAGCCAGCAACATTGTAAGCGACACCAAAGGCAGGCGACGTCCGTAACTAACGCTTCCAGGCACATCTTGGAATGCAAGCATCACTGCCTATGGATCTGGTTCCAATGGGTGCTACGAATCTTTTGATGGTCATCTCGACGAGTTGCGCCATTTTCCTTTCCATCGGCCAAACCGTGTTTGAGGAACGATTAGACGCAAACCTCTCTGGTATCCTCCCACCAGACATGGTTGGCCGCATCATTGATGGCGGTGCTCTCAGCATTCGCCAGCTGATCGACAGGGTCGATCTTCCACCAGTACTGAGCGCGTACAGCGACTCGATAACAGAGGTGTTTTGGATTCCGGCCATTGCACCCGTCATTTCCTTCATTCTCGTCGCTTTCTGCAAATGGACACCGCTGAAGAAGGAGGGCGATGCGAAAAACGACGTCGAGCCCATTGAGGACAAGAACTCGGTTGATGATAAGATCGATGTCTGATTGCACCGCAGAAGCAGAGTTTGGCCTTTCTTTTTCCAGCACATAGTCGAGATTCTATGAAACCTACCATTTGTAATCTAGCTTCGCTAGCGCACGCGCTTCCGCATTTGGCAGTACTCCCAGCGTGCAATTTCGTTTATCAGTGCAGCTTTTGGTGTCATACGAAGTGGATCCGAACCCGGCCAGTGTGACATTACTACCTATGCATATTATGATAGAATTAAGCTTTTGTGGCTTTCTCGGGGGTCCGCAGGCGCACCCCTGCTCGTATTGCCTGCCCATGGCCCGCCACCTGGCCCACCAACCACATGCCAGCTTCGGAGGCCGGTCATGCTCCACCCCGCCCAAACAAAAACTCCCCAACAGACTGCGCGTTAGACGATCGTCCGAAGTGGTTCAAGGCAACCGACGCAGTAATATGCGCGTCTCCCGCGCTTCGACGTCGTACAGCGGGCTGAATCCCTCAATCCGGCGCTGACACTCTATTCCGCTCACCAAAGCGGATTCGGCTCTGCACATCATGGGGCTGCTCTAGGCTTTCGGGCACTGTTGGCTGTGCCGCAATGTACTTGGTGCAGAATTCGAGAGGAGCAGAAAGGCAACGAGTCAAAGGCCGTTATCAGCTACAGCATGTGGGGGGTATACGTGATGCCTGTCAATGGCCATTTATTGACCTCTTCGCCAACAAGCGCCAATACTCCACCATCATTGTTCCTTGTACAGCAAGAAGGAAGTGCAAGATCCGTTACCGTGCCACTGACTGAAGATTTTTGAATTCTCTGGCGTGGCTGGGTCCCGATTCAAGTCCTTGGTACTTGGTACTTCGACAGGTCGCTGCAGTCATGGAACGACTCTCTCCAGGCAAGGGCTTCAGTTGCCCAACGCCCCAACAGATCTTCGCCTACGTTAGCGAGCTGTCAAAATCAGCAAATGGCTTGAGACAATTTGGGACATTCAGCCCGGCACTGTACGACTCGGCATGGCTTTCAATGGTCTACACAAAAAATCGGGTGAGCCGATTCCCACAGTGCTTCGCGCACATTCTGGCAACGCAGAAGCCAGACGGAACATGGGCCTCGTACGGCTCGCAAATTGATGGAATTCTCAACACCTTAGCAGCATTGCTGGCAATGTTGGAAAAGCAAAAGAGAATTCCGACAGAAGCCGATGTGCTCGATGAGAGAATCCAATCGGCGAAGACCGGATTGCAGCAACTACTAGACGAGTGGAAAGTCGAGAGCACAATCCACGTTGGTTTCGAAATCCTGGTCATGAGTATTTTGCGACAGCTGCAGCCTTTCGGCGTGCAATTTGTATTCTCCGGTCGTGCTGTACTGGAAGCAGTGTACGAGCGCAAGATGCAGAATTTCTCGGCTCGAATAGTGTGCGGCACGCGCCAGACGACGATTTTGCATTCTGTCGAGGCGCTGGCCGGCGTCATCGAATTCGACTTGATCAAACACCACTGCACCGAAGAGACTGGGATTCTGGCGTCGCCAGCCGCAACTGCAGCGTACTTGATCCATTCAAATGAATGGGATGCCAGGGCCGAGAGGTATCTGGAAGGTGTGCTTTCTGCGTACGGCAACACCGGAGAAGCACCAAGCGCGTTTCCCACACCCGTCTTTGAAATTTCATGGGCGTTGTCCCACCTAATGTTGCATTCTACTAGCGGCACGGCGCTGGATGCCGACACTGCCTCCAATGTAGCTGCATTCCTGAAGAAGGCATTAGAGTCGCAGAACGGCATCGTGGGATTTGCACCAGGCCTGCTCGCAGACGCAGATGACACAGCGCGCACGCTGATGACTCTGAAGCGTCTGGGATCCCAAATCGACTGCGGCCCCATGATCAAGAATTTTGAAAACGGCGATCATTTCCGTACTTACGAGCTGGAACGCAACCCGTCCGTGAGCGCCAACTGCAACGTCCTGCTAGCGCTAATCGAATCCGATACCGCAGATGAGCACGTACCAGAAATCCTCAAGATTTTGGCATTTTTGCTAGATGTATGGAGCTCTGGAGAGGTTCCTGACAAGTGGAATGTGTCGCCACAATATACGTCAATGCTCATGGTGGAAGCTTTTGTCAGCCTCTTAAAGCGATACGCTATAGGGTCTCTTCAGAGTCTTCCAGCCAAGACTGTGCACCAGCAGGTACCCATAGCGCTGAGCCAGATCCTATTGCGGACACTTTCCTCTCAACAAGAAGATGGATCGTGGTCATTCTCACTTGAAGAAACGAGCTACAGCATTATCATCCTCGTGGAATGCATGTGCCTACCCTTCAACGATCCCACCATCGCCCGTCTCAGAAAAGCCGTTGGACAGGGGCGCGCCTACATTGAGGCACACTATTCTACTGACACAAGCAACCACTATTTTTGGGTCGAGAAGACCACGTACCAGTCTTACTTTCTCAAAGTCGCATACTGCAGCTCGGCCCTCTACACTCCCATCCCCAGCGCCCAGACTTCTTGGACTTCAGAAATCACAACAACGTTCGACATCCCTGCCACTCACTCCAAGAAGCTAGCCGCACTCTTCACCTCTCTCCCGATCTTTCGCGCCTCGCCCCCCGCCTCGCTAGACCTAGTCCTCCTTGAAGCAATGCACGCGGCAAAAGACCTGCGCAAAGTTCAAAATACCATCATACAGCGCGACGACCTTGGATTTACCAAGGATAAGTATCTCGAGTACATTCCCCTCATCTGGCTCGCCTGTAACCACATTTGTGGACATGTGCTCAACGGCAGCGTTGTGCGCGACATGTTACTCCTCAGTCTACTAAACTACCAAATCGACGAGTACATGGAAGCTATCGTCTCTAAGCTTTCCCCCTCCTGTGTCTTCATTTTGTTGACACACATATTCACCGAGTGCGGGCTACAAGATCACTTTGATGCTTCATCCCAGTGCACCGCGGCACCGCCGCAAAAGCGCGGAAAACTCTCCACGGCCGAACCCAATGGTGCTAATGACGCCCATGCCGGAACCAACGGTGCCGGTAACGTCCTTGACCCCATCCTAGCAGTCCTTCGGAAATATATTTCCCACATCCTTACCCACCCCAGCGTCCCCGCCGCACCCCCTTGGATCCAGCGCTGCCTTGCTCTGGAACTGTACAACTATCTGCTTGGCCAGATCATGCATAATGCCGACAACCAGCTGCTCTCTTCTTTGTCTTCCTCTCCAGAAAGCCCTTTTCGCCCGCGCGACCCCGCCCGCGCAACGTATGCGAAGTGGGTGCACAGCACGGGCGCAGACGATACATCGTGTGTGTTTTCATGGCACTATTTCATCTGCCTCGTTTCTGTGGGTGGAAATACACCGCTTGACAAGCCATTTCCGCGGTACGTGGGCGAAAAGTTCGTGAGAAGGTTGGCGGTGCTATGTCGCATGAGCAATGACTTTGGGTCTATGGCACGCGATAGGGAAGAGGGGAATCTGAACAGTGTCGACTTTGAGGAATTTTGCGAGGGAAGGCCAGGGGAACTAGAAATGAAGAAGAGGCACCTCATGAAGGTAGCAGAGTTTGAGAGGGTGGGAGTGGTGGAGGCGTGGGAGGCGCTCAAGCGGGAGATTGGCGAGGGGAAGATGATGGAAAAACTCAAAGTGTTTATGGACGTTACGGATACTTTTGGGCAGGTCTATGCCGCAAGGGATATTGCTAGTCGAAGACAGATGCGGGCAAACGTAGGTGCATGAGGTCGGAGGGGGTGCGTTTGTCGCTTAAACTGTAAGTGCATTGAGGTCTCTTTGGTGTCCTAAGTTTCATACATTGCCACAGTCGTTATCTATCAACTAAGGAAACATCACAATCTACTTTTTTTTCCTTTTTTCACATTCGGAAGCGACTTGTACTCGCCTTCCACAATGTTTGAAACGCGCCATCTGGATCATATTGATGTATTCTGAGCCCTCGTAGATCCGTTGTCTCTTATGCACACGATTTTAACCATAGCATTTCCCGTAGAGTGAGACTGTCGCCGGCTCAACTTGCTCTTATTGGTGGATAGATTGTCTCTAGAGGCCTATTCTTCAAAACGACACTCGACCGTATCACCATCTCTGACACTCATCTATCGAGCCCAGTTCAGGAACTGATTGGTTCTCACCAATCTAAACTCCTTAGCAACCATGAATGGTTCCGGCGCAACATCTCCCCATAGTATCTTGAACCATGCAATGCCCAGATCCTCCGCAGTGTCGTCCTTAGCGATCCACGGATAATAAGCAATAGGGACCCCTTTAATAACCAAGTCAATCTTAATCATCCGCACATCCTTCCACTCTCCCGCTCGCACACGTGCCGTGTAGAATAACTTTTCTTTTAGAGCGCTAAAGAAATACCCCTGGATATGTTCATGCAAGTTCAGAGTACGGCGAGTTATTCCTTAATTAAGGTGTACCAGACGTCGTTCACGTCTGACTTTATGCTCATGGCTTTGAATGGCGCTATATGATTATAATTAGTACGCTACTCACACATTTATAGCAAAGCCTCTTACGCTCGGATATGTGCTTCTCTCTCTTCCAGCCTACGCCTCTGAGCTTCCAAATGCGGGGGCAATGCTCTTCCGGCAGCCCGTAGGAAGTTTCGTTCACGAATGTAACGCACTAGCTTCGTTTTTTTCATTGAAATTGTAGGCTGCGGGCGCATGGACATGTTCTCCAACCCGCACATATTATGGTAAACGCGAAATTTTGATGTGTATCGACTAGATTTACCCATTGCAATGCCTTTGATGGCTACGAATTGGTATAAAATCAACACGCCAGTGCTTTAGGCTTTAAGTAGGGCTACTCAGAACATAGGTGTGAACAATCCGATTGCGTGTTCATCCCGGTATATTAATACCGTAATCCTGGTATGGGAAGTTGTCCAAGCTCGTCCTCATTTCAGCGAACCCATCCTCTGAGGTCAGACACCCTGCTTCGGCTAGCGTTGTGTGTCTTAAATCTCCTTCGACAGCGGCCCTGTACTCAGGAACTTGGCCATCTTTCTCTGTCCTTCCCATGAGCACATCCATCTCCCGCCCGATGCAGACCTGAGCCAACCCGGGGTGCGGCACCCAGACGACCCGCATCTCCGCCCTTCTCGCCGCCTCAACGCCCGCAATTGAGTCTTCGAATACAAGGCATTCCTTAGGCTCGAGAGCAGGCTCTCCGCTCGCCGTCACTGCAGCGTTCAACCGCTTCAGAGCAAGAAGGAAAATATCGGGCTCAGGTTTCTTTTTGCTGTCGGACATTTCCGGGTCGTCTCCAAATACTTGGAACGAGGGGTCTTTGAAAGCAGCGGCAATGGCAGGGATATGGGACGTTTTGAGAGCGAAAAGCTGGTGACCGGCAGAGCTTGCTAGCGAGAGTCTTATGGGAGGTTCCGCCTTGATACTCAGATTTTTGAGAAGCTTTTCGACGCCTGGGAGCAGTTTATTTGTCTTGAAAAGATGTGTGCCCTCTTTTTCTTTCGCCTTCCATTCAGCGAGCGTGAGAGGCACTTGCGCCCAATTGAGAAGCCGTAAGGTGCCCTTGAACAAAGAATTGAGCAATTAATTCCAGTAAGAGAGTTGATAACGTACGGGAGTGCCTCTGCTTTGCTGTGTAGCCTTGATGTGCCAAGGGTAGTCAGGCTTCCCGAACTCACGGAGGATGCCGTTGTAGATGTCGGTATAGATATCCTCCGAGTCGATTAGCGTGCCATCGACATCGAATATGCACGCCCGAACAGGAGGAAGTTTCTGAGCCATGAGACTACAAGGTGTTGTGTTTTGTTGAACCTGGAAGTTTGCTTGGGTTTACCCCGCCCATACCAGCCATTTTAGGCTAGTCTCCTGTGCGCCGTTCGCATAGCTTGTGTAACTTGACCTTTGCTCATGGCGAGGCAAAGCCTTGAACATCTAATGAGCAGCAACCATCGCGTCATCAAACTCGTGGAGTAATAAAAAGCTTTGAACATAGCGGTGACAGTGAGCACTAGGAAGCGTTATAATAAACTTGTTGCATTAGCTACCATATGAATAGATGTACATTTTCTAACAGAGTGTCACGATGGAGGAGACAACACGTTTCGCTTTCTACTCTTTTCCTGTCTCACGTATTGTAACCTCCTGCGGTACATACTTTCTGCCCGCGGACTTTCTTTTGCGACATCTCTAGCGCACATGCCACCTTAGCAGCTGTTTCTGAAACACCTTATGGAACACCGGCAGCCATGCTTCTGGGAGTGTACATGAACTTAATGTCTCGACATAAAGTATCTAGCGACTATTCTACGCAAGCTTAATCGACCCAAATTCTAGTAATACACTTCCGATGGCGGATACAACCGAGGGGTCCTTCTCGCATCGGTACAAAAGCTAGAATGACTCATGAGACTACATGACTACCATTTCCTCCTCTCCGGGAGTGCCTACTAAAGGCAAACAATGTAGGTAGTGGCAAGAAGATCTAAGCCCCCTCGTCCTCCACTTCGTCTTGCAACCGAGCCAATGTCTTCCTCAGCACCGCCATTCTAGCGACCCAATCATGCTCGGTTGAGAACCCGTGTTGAACCGATGCTCTAGCCATGGCTTCAGCCTGCTCAATGTCAAATCTGATGTCGCGTATCTTCCGAGTTCGCAGGACGCGACGTCGTTCCGCAGATGCCGCTTCTGCATAGACGGTCCGTGGAGCAGACGCCGAAGCAGTTTGCATTTCCTGCTGCACCTCAGCTATGTGCTGACGAACTTCCTCCGCAACATCTAGGTGACGCACGTGCTGGTCAACTTCGGGATATGATCGCGGTAATAGCCCATCCCCAGCAACCATCTTAGACCTTGCATTGGATGATCGATCAACATCTTGCCTGTTATCCCGAGCGACCGTGTCCTGTTGAGGAGCCATTGTCGTAGATACTTCTGGACGTGACGCTCGCTCAAAGGCTTCGCCGTCATCAAGAGTTACCTTGGTCTGACTATTGGCAACAACGAAAGCAGCGTTTAGCGCAGAATCTCGCCTGTCTTCGAATAGATAATCCGTATCGTTGTAGGCATCGTAGCTTTCCTCGGCATTGAATTCGTCGTCAATGATGGTTCCAGAGGAATCCGATTGGCGAGATTCCGGATGGCCATCGCTATTAGAGGGTAGTTGGGTGATTGCTGTTATGCTCGAATGACCGCCAATACGGTGAGGAGAGGGGGTTTGAGAGTGCGGTGTTGCTGATTGCTGTACATTTCCTTCGAACCTAAGCCTTTTATGGGCTGGCTGGGCAGTCGCAAGTACACTGTCATCTGAAGCCGAACGTTTCTTGCTTGCTGACGGTAGAACACTGACGGCAGTCGACGTCACTGCACTGTACTCGGCTGGCGTACTTCTTGGCCCTCTTTTTGGGACCCTGGATCCCTTACCCGGTCTTTTCTGTTTGCGCGATGTTTCGGTGGGTGGCGCCTTCTGCTGTCCGTAACCTCCTGATTTCGTCTCGGTTGATCGGTCACGCGACGGCAGCGAGACAACCCTCGGCTGTCTGTCAATCTTTTTCTGCGTCTTTCTCAGAGATTTTGCCAGATTTTTGTCCGCCCCGTCCGTTCCCTCCTCTTCAACCTCCCCACCCAGGCTCTCGATAGCGAAGTGAACGTCCTCGACGTGAAGACGCTCACTGCCAATGGCACCTCCTTCGGTGTGGAAGCGCAATAAAGCGCTAATATTCAGCGGATCCAGCGCTTTCTGGTAGTTTCCCTTAGTTATGTGTGCTAGGTGGGCAAGCGCTCTGAGAAGAGGCAGGCCCCAGTCGCAAGCGTCCCAGTGGGGATGCATCTCCTCGGGTATAGCGTCGGTGGGCGTTTTGTTCCATAGTGTGAAGATTTCGTGAGTAAAATGGCGAATGTCCGCCTGTTCAGCTTTGCTGTAATCTTCGTAACGAGGCATTGCGGATGTGCCGTGTGAATTGCTGTGGAGCTTCCTCGCGGATTAGTGTAGCGGAGTTTGGTAGTGTATAACGCGGTTGAGTGGACGCGGTGCGGATACAATTAGAAATGCATCATTGGTTTTCGCGCTAAATGGTCATGTTTATACTGTAGTCACAGCAACAAGTGAACGTTAGCGTATTGGTTATGCATCAACAGCATTACCTAGTGGACAGAATAAGTTTCGTCGACAACAAATAGTTGTTGCTCCTCTACAAGCTTTTCACAACCACGAGCGTTTGACTTCACTCCATGGCTCTTCATTCCCTAACAAGGAGAAAGTCATACATTTTCTCCCTTTTCTCCCACGACACTGAGAAACTGGCAGCCTGATAGGCTGTAGGGCAATTTAATAAGATGTCTTTATTTTTAGATATTGGATCTTGTTATGATGCGATGCGAGTGGACTGACTTGCCATCCGTAAAGACTTACACGTCGATCTCAGAGGTTTTAGCCGTTCTAAAGCAGACTAGAACTATTATTATGGCACCGCTATCTTCGTCATCTGAGGAAAATGCTCTAGTCTACAGTGCACAACAACTTTCCACAGCCTCACTACACCACTCCCAAAACAAGTGCGCCCACTTCAATCTCCCAACAGCTCAACACGCACCTATCCGCTCACAAAATCAAAGGCAAGCCCATAGCCCCCATCCTCTCTACCGTCACACCAGCGCCCTCATACGGCTGCGGCTGAGTCGCGGGCCCCTCCTTCGTGCCATTCCCCACAGCCGGACTATATGTAAACCAATTGGCCGCAACTGTTCCCTCCAACCTCGCCGCTTCCACAAATCCACTCAATTCAAACAACCAACAATTGTCAATGCTACCATTCGTATTCTCGAAGCCTGCTGTCAAGACGAACAGACCAGTGGAGTGTGAAGGCAGCGTGTAAGCAAGGAAGAGGTAGCCGTGATCCGGCGACCCAGAAGGCGGGTTGGGAGGAAATAAGCGACCGGGGCGAAGATGGTGTTTGAGGAAAAGGTGGTGATGGAGTGGTCGAGCGGGGAGAAGGAGCGGTTTTGCGAGCCATAGGGAGCGTCTAGGTCGATGATTATGACAAGGGAGGAGGAGGTGGGGTAGGTTAATTTTGGAGGCGATGCGGGGACTGAGGAGTTCGTTAGTTGGTTGTTGAGGGGTGGAGGGAGGAGGAGTGGTGGAAAGCTTACCATTATGAGTGAGGCGGATCCCGGGTGTGACGTGACGTTACCGTAGGAGGCGGGGAGGAGCGTTGAGTTTGAGGGAGAGAATTCGAGGGGTGTTTGCGCTGAGGCGTATCCAGCTGTACGGTAGACTTGAAAACAGCTATGGTGCACATTTTTCTTGATTTTACGTCTAGTTTAGCAATTAAGAGTGTCTATAGTAACAATAAAGAAGGGAAGTGGTCGAGTACTGCATCCTGTTTTTTCTCCCCTCCGACATTCATCACATCCCTTTATACCCATCTCATCTCAGGTCCCACAGTTGCATCCTTGAGGAATCCTCGTATACACTAAACTCAACTCCCTATCGCCGACCCAAACCCCCCAGCAACCAATATTCCTTCTGACCAACGCATACATTCTAAGTGGGCTTTCTGTGGTAAGCGTCTATGTAATACATTACCCGTTCATTAGAGTCCCTGGCCAACCTTGATAAGTGGTCCCGGAGTCGACGTGATCTCCAGCTACTATTAAGGTGTGCTCCAATAAACATGCGTCTTCTCCAATACTGGCACCGGATAGCAGTCTTGATCCAGTACGCAGTACACTGCGATCTCCAACGCGCAATGTATTCAACTTGAACTGCCCTCTGGAGTTGATGTGAGATACAAGACTGGCATCGTCCACTGACACTCTGTTCCCCAATGTCAACAAATCCGGCTCCGTGAAGAGCAGTGAAGGTTTGCCATTGGCGAAGAGGGCGCAGTCTTGACCAATGGATCCTCCTAATGCTCGGAAAAACATTACGGCATAATGGGTTCCTGTCAAAAGGTTCAAGATACCCACGCCGCCGTAGCATTTCCGCCGCAGTCGCTCAAAGGTAAGAAGGAGCTGCCATCGTTGGCAGTAGCTGCTTTCATCCCAGTTGTAGGATCCCGGGGAACGGCGGCCCATGAGTGACCATTTGGCTCCTATAACGAACAAGAGGGCGACGATGGCCTGGAAAGTGCTGATTACTGCAATGCTAGCCGTCAGAAGAGCGTAGATGGAAATCGGGCGATACCATGCCCCCAGGTGAAAGCCGGAGGGTTCAAAGTGAAGCACTATTGCAATGACTTTCATACCCAGAATCGTGCTGGTGTTCCAGTAAAGTGAGACGCCGATAACGGTGAAAAGAGAATAGCAGATGATGGAGGGCAGACCAATAACGTAATAGTTTGCCTTCTTTTCATAGAAAGCCCGACCAAAAGGTGTAGATGTTTTGGTGCTCTCCATTATGTTCGTATCGTTCATATCGTGGCCTTTGTGGTTGAGGCAAACGCATTCGCCTGCTTTACTGCCCATCCAGACAGAGTCAGAAGGGTATGACTTATTACGCCTAGTCAATGCACCGGAGCCAAGAATAGCGCGCTTGCCAACTGCTGTTCCCGGTTGCACGACCACACGATCGGCTACCATGCATCCATCTGCAAGAGTGATGGTGTCGCTTCCAATCTGGTCGGAAGTAATCAGATGGGCCCTTGAACCGAAAATGACATCGTTTCCAATATCGAGAAGCTCAAAATCTTGCATCGAAGGACCCACACCGGGCCAATAGACTCTCTTTCCGACGCGTCCGCCTAGTGCGCGCACAAGAATGGAGACGATCTCATAATGAGAGCCGAACAATGCGGCCACCTTACTGAGATCCCCTTCCGGAACAAGGCGCTGAAGCAAAGCCATGCGCAACTTTTGCACCTGGCTCTTGGGATTTGTCGGGGTTCCGGGCTTTAATGGGCCGCAAATCCAGCGACTATCAAGGATTCGTTTGACCAGAAGGATATATAAAAACAAGGTGATTGGGCCCAGAGTATCGCCGCTGACGCGAGCAAGGTAGTGGTATCCTATCCTCTTAGGCGACGTGTACCATATTGCAGTAACCTCAGCATGGTCAGGATGAATATCCCTAGGGAAGGTTCTGGCTAGTCCAATGACACCAGCGAGCCAAGGCGCACGGCCAACGACCCAGGCAAGTAGAGCAACGGGCTCGATGATGAGGCACCTTAATATCCAGTGTGGGGGTACCAGGTTTGTGGCTATGAGATCTCGATTGCTTTCGCACGCGTCGTCAATCTCCCAACTGGAGGAGTTAGGCCCGATGCACGTGCCGTTTGGTAGAACGGCTCCCGGGGCAACGATCGAGCTCACTCCAACGGTACAGTTCTGCCCAATGCTGATGCGGGAGAGGACCATAGAGGTATTCCTCTCCGCTGCGAATGGCCGGCAAATGCAGTGTTTGTCGAGAATCGTGTTGTCGCCGATTTCGACGAGGTCATATTCTCCCAACTCCGTCGTCTCGTGGATCACCACATTTCTTCCGATTTTCGCGCCGAGAAGGCGAAAGTAAAGCTTTCGTAAAAAGGCCGACGAGTCGAAGATACCCTGGATACATCAATGCTTGTTCGAGACTAGCGCGCGAATGGGAGGTCTTACCTTTCCGCAAACCTGTAGCGTCTTCTGAGTGAACCACCAGCGGTTATGGTAGGACCCCCACATGGGATATATACCTTCCTTGTGGCGCCCAATGACGACCCATTTAACCACAATTCCGGTTACTGGAGCTATGATATTCACGGCAGTTGTGCATCCCATCATAACCAATACCAAGATGAGAAGCCGACCCTCTATAACCCTAGCCGGAGGGAACTTTCGAGGAAGCTCTGTCATACCGTAAAGGAACATTAGCCACCACAATGCGAGGCGAAGCGGATATACGATCGTAATTGGGAGAGTATGGAGCAGGAGCACCAAAACCCTCGTAGAACTATACGTCCGAGCGCACCCTGGCATCTCGTTCCCTCCATTCTCAGTTTTCGGTTCTTTTTCTGAAATTTCTTGTTGCTCTGCGAGCGCGGACTCCACGAGATTTGTGACTTCGCCCACGCTGGGATTGGCGAAAAGTGTCTCAATCGCCAGACGCACTTGGAAGCGCTTTCGCAGCATGGAAAGCAGGCGACCGGCGCCTAAGCTATCTCCACCGGCTGCGAAAAAGTCCGTCTCGTAATTGAGGTCATCCGCAGAGCAGGAGAGCACATCCGCATAGATGTCAATTATGTGTTGAATAGTCGAAGCTTGGGGCTTTTCATGGCTCATATCGTTTTGCTCTTTGCGTAAGCTTTCGATTGTCGATTCGTCTATGCTGCCATCTTTGCGGAGAGGTATTGTTCCCTTCATGAAGCTGATGGCTTTGGGAATGAGGTAGCCGTGGATCTCTTCCCTTAGCTGACGTTGCAATGTTGTGACGGCCCTTTTCCGTTCGGAAACATCGGCTTCAGCAAGGGAATGGTCTCCGAAAATAATTGCTCGTGGAAGCCCGTCAGATTCATCGATGTGAACGTAAACAGCGATGTTCTCGTGAAACAGACCCCTGATTTTTGACGCCACAATACCACGATCCATATAGCATTTCGTATGAGGAATCTTGGCGGCCAGGTCTGTCTCTGGTGGTGGACAAACTGCCTCGAAGTAGCGGCTTGCAAGTTTGGTATTGTCGGTCATGGAGCTCATATCCAACCTCTCGCTAAGCTTGATGCGGAGCACTTTATTTTTAGATTTGGGCAGGCTTGTCATGTACACAATGACGGCGGGCCACTTGGACTGATGAAGCGAGCTCTTGATTGCTTCATACAGCTGTTCAAGACTGGGTCGCGGTTTGTCTGCCGGTACAACTAAGACAGCTCCCACGACTTCCTGAAGTACGTCGTGTGGCATGGAGAAGGCTAGTGTCTCAGAAACACGACCATTGATCGCCGAGTCGGGGTCTTTGGATGCGGATAAGATGGCTTCCTCGATCTCAAAAGGCGAAAGGATCTCGCCACCCCGGTTTATGACTTCTTTGCTGCGGCCTGTGATGTAAAGATATCCATTCTCATCGAGATATCCCATGTCTCCAGTATTGAACCAGCCATTCTCCGTGAGCGCACTCCCATCGATGCCATCGTCTTTAAGATACCCAGGGAAGACGGGAAGCCCACGAACACAAATGTCTCCAATAAGACCAGGAGATAAGATAGTATTATCTGACCCTTGAATCGAAATTTCGGGTCCGACTGAGATCCCCGATGTCCCCGGTCGGTCGAGACAGTATGTCAGCGGAGGTGTCGCGATTGGCATGCACTCCGTCATCCCGTAACTTGGCAACACGGTACAGCCTGCGAAGGTGTTACGAAGCTGAGTTGCTAGCGTCGGGAGCAAGCCTCCAGCCGCGTTGCAGACTAATCTTATTTGGCTTTTGCCAACAGAACTTGGACGATTCTCTGCTTCAGAGAGGATAGCGGCGTGCATTGATGGTGAGGCGTAGTACCATGTCGGCCGTTGATCGCCTTCGATGAGATCCCAAAAGAGGTTGGGATCGAAGGAAGAGCAGCAAATGGTTGAGCCTCCTGCCACTATGGGCGCGAATAAGTTTCTAATTATACCGCCGCTAATAATGAATTAGCACATAAATGTGACGAGTGGTGGGATGACTTTACATATGGTGTAATGGCATCATGTTCAAGCAGCGGTCTTCTGGTGTCAAACCCCACGACCTAGTTACAAAAGCCATGCCGGCTATCAAGGCATGTGTGGTGATTGGAACAAGCTTCTTGGTGCCGCTGGTACCGCTTGTGAAAAGCAAGATAGCAATATCATCAGCGCTGTTCCGCTGTGGTAGGGCTGAAGTCCGCGGCGATTTTTTGGTATCGACACCGTAGTCGTGATATCTCATCAAGGATATGGTAAATGTCTTGTCCTCTCCATCTTCGACAATAAATACGCTGATTTGCGATTGACGAATCCATGCGGCATTCCTTAACTTGAGTCGTTCCACATCGGGTTTAGAGACCAAGATCGCCGTTGCTTGTACGCGTTCGACATCGGAGCGAAACTGCTCTGCGCCGCAGTTAGGAGTCATGGGGGCGAGTGTGTAGTATGTGGCTACAGCAAAGCATGCTAGGCCCATATTTGACCCAGATGGTAAGGCAACAACGACTCGCTGTTTTCCAGATGCCGGAGCAGGAAGTCCAAGGTTGAATTTGACCACAAATTGATAGATCTCTCGATGTGAGAGAGATCTCTCAGGCTTCTGCGGATCGATTATCGCGAGTGTATCGTCACCTAGCGCTAGAAGCTCTATTAAGCTCTTGTATGACGCCTTGACCTTGTTGAGAAGTCTTTCCATAGGGCCACGGTAGGTCTCATCTTGTCCGCTCTTTGCTTCCTCCGGGAGAGCATTGTAGATTTTCTGATATAAAACAACCAAATCGAATACTGGCGAGGACTCCTTGGATTCATCCAGAAAAGATGAGACCTGGTCTAGGCTTGAGCTATCAATGGGAGCTCGCTTCAGGATGCGCTGAAGCTCTCCGTTGGCGCAAAGACGATCAAGTGGCGCACTAGAGCTCCTAAAATACGGTCAATTATATGCCTTTTCGGTTGCCAAATGAATTAACCTACATGACTGCTTGTGTCCAAGAAACGAACTGGCAAGGTGCTGGGGAGAAATGAGTAATTCAAAACGCAGTCAAAAGAATTCGAGGTGCCGATGAGTTCCACCAAGCTACGATACGAATAACACCCATCATTATATTTATGTTTTCGTGTTCTTAGATGACGACGAGCGGAATATGCTTAGCCGACCGGAGACGCCCTGCCAGAAGGTCCCAGTACTTGCGCCGCCGAAGCCCACGCAAGATGCCTGCGAGCTCCGGAGATGGCAAAAATCTTTGATAGCCCCACAGCGAGTCCTAAGCCGCAAGCCGCGTAAAGCCAAGACCAGTATCAACCAAAATTCATCATACATACCTTGATCCATTGTATCGGCGTCGTTGAAGGGCTGATAAGAATCAAAAGGGCTGTTATGGGGTGTGAAAACTCTGATAATCTTCTGTGATCGTGACAGCCGCGTAATATGACGGAAGAACCGAGTCATAACTTGAGATCTCCTTCCTTCTTTGACTTAAGTAGAAACGGCCAACCTTTTTCCACATCAAGGTTGATATGCAAGTCAGTCACAGGTCACCTAGCATCTCACCCACGCTCTTTGGCCCTCAGTCAAGGGCCCATTTCCCTTATTCAGCCTTTCAAAGTCCTCTTGGTCTAGCCAGAAATCTCACAAAACTCTTACTAAAATCGCTAGGATCTCCAAAAATCTCGCACCAGTCATTTTTGTAATGAATTGGGCAGAAGTGTCTAGAAACCGCTCTACAAGAGGAAAGCCAAGGGAATATCCTTCTCAAAGAGAACGGTGGTTCAGCGGCTAGAAGCTTAGCTTGATATGAAAGGCTTGTGAAGTTCTAGGGTCTTGAAACCAGGGCTTAATTTTAACCCGGAAACGACGTTCGGCCAAATTCTCCGAGGAGCGGAGATGAGGAGCTTGGCAACGCGGTTCAGTAGTGGGTCCAAACATGTTCTGACTTTATTCTAAAGTTAAGCAAAAAGGGTCCTGCCCATATTGGACGCGTCAGTTGTAGCGGGATTCAGTAGTGGGTCTAAGCAGAGTACTAACTCTATTAATATTAGAGATAAGCAAAAATGGTACTGCCCATGTTGGACGCGTCAGTTGTGGATGAGTCCACGCGGCGTTTGGTGTTGCAGTGTGCCCCGCTAAATCATCGGCGCCCGAGCGGCCCGTCAAGCTGCAGGCGTATCCCAACCTTAACTTCCAATCATAGTGTTACTTGGTAACATCTTGCCCGTTCATGGAAACCGCGCCACCTTTTACGTACGTTTACCGGCCGATAACATTGCTAATTACCTATGATACCCCGTTAAACTAGTTGAATTGATGAGAAAATTGACTTTGACAGCCTAGACGTGCCTTCTAAACGGGCCTCAGTGATGAACGTTCCCCCGTTTGGATTGATGCGTCAACGGGTGATAATTACAAACGATATTGCGAATCATACATATACTCGCGGATTCGATATTTGATCTGATGGCAAATTTATTCACTCTTTAGTATTTCATACAGCGTCTTAAAGTCGTTGAAGATGCGCAATATCGTCTTCTATCTTTCCTGCGCAAGCTTTGCGCTTGCATCTCGTCCCTTCCTGAACGAACCAGATACTGGGTAAGCAATGTGCGACGAGATGTTCTCCACTCATATTGACAATCGATTTCCCAGCCTCGATGATCTATTAGGAAAGACCGATCCTCGCGTTCTCCCTGATATAACACACATGGTCGGTCTTCCGGATTTCGACTGGGTGGCACGCCGTTATCTCGATAACGCATCTTATGCGTGGTATAGAAGTGCCGCCGCCGGTGAATGGTCGTACCAAAATAATCTAGAAGTGTTTGAAAGAATCAGAATGAAGCCGCGAGTTCTGGTCGATATAACCAATGTAGAAGCGACACTCCCGTAAGCAATTTCCACCATCTTGTTCCACTAGCATACCACGTACAGGAAGGCTCTCATTAACTTCGAAATAAACAGCACAACAATCCTTGGCTACAATTTCTCCGCTCCGTTTTTCATTAGTCCTGCCGCCAAAGCTGGTTTCGCGCATCCAGAAGCTGAAAAAGGCTTGGTCAAGGGCGCAGCTGCCGGAGATATCCTTTACGTTGTGGGTTTACGATCTAGTCATCAAGATTTGTTGTTGAATTCATGTATGGTGCTAATGCCTCAACAGCCATCTATGCGAGCAAATCTTTCCATTGAGCAAATCGCTGCCGCAAAACCGAACAACGACCAGGTCCTATTCCAACAGGTACCTATCCCATATAGCCTTAGCCTAGTGACATGGACTCACAGCTCATTAAGTTATACGTCTCGGACAATCTTTCGCAGACTCGAGCCATCATGCGTAGAGCTGAGAAGGCAGGCTACAAGGCATTCTTTCTGACTGTTGATGGGCCTTCGTCCGCCAGTCGACACCGTGGGCGTCGGTTTGGCGTGTACAACAAGTAAGCAAAAGCTATCGCGGCCATCGATATGGTGTACTGACAGTAGCTACTTCTAGTCCTCCTAGATTCACGAAACTGAATGTAAGCCAATGCACGATTAATGTTTATGGCCATGCTAATCACAGAAATAGTGGCAACTATATAAACAGCTTCGAAACATGACTTCTCTTCCCATCGTGCCAAAGGGAATCACCTCGGTAGAGGATGCACGTTTGGCGGTGCAAGCAGGAGCTCAGGCAATTTTTCTCTCAAATCATGGAGCTCGCCAACTAGACACGTCCCCATCTGCCACTGAGGCCGCCGTCGAAATACATCGTCAAGCTCCTGAAATATTCAAGCAAGTTGAGGTGTACGCAGATGGAGGGGTCCGTTACGGCACAGACGTATTGAAGCTGCTTGCCTTGGGAGTAAGGGCGGTCGGCCTAGGGCGCCCTTTTATGTATGCTAATATGTACGGATCGGAGGGTGTACAACGTGCTGTTGATATTATGAAGTTGGAGATTGCACTCGATGCTGCTAATCTGGGCATTGCGGACTTGAAAAAGATCGATGCTAGCTACATCGACTATTCTCGTCTATAAGTTATACATCAACGGCCCTTCGGCCTAGCTTGAGGTACGAAGTCGAAATGCCACTACTCCACCGTTCCAACTCTCTGTATTCTTTCGAGCCTGTCTCCATCCTTCTAAAGCCAAGTTTCCAACTAAAACTGCCTTAGCCCTTGCTCCTCTATGTTTAACTATATCTATGGCGGTCGCAGTCGTGCTTGCCGATTCCCGATCAGTGCGTTCAGGCCTGTTAAAGAAAGCGAGATTGGATCCATCCAAACTCGACGCGCTACCCCATGGAGTGTAAGCAACCTGGTCGGAGGAGGCATTTGAGCTAGGGCTCCCGTTCGAATCCAAGCCAAAATGCGCATTTTGGCGAGGGAATGGAAGATTTGTAAGTGGGGCATTATGGGTGGGGACGGCACCCAGTAGTAAAGGGTCCGGACTAGCGGGCCAGTACACAGGCAGGGGCTGGAAGTCTAGAGGGAGAGGAGCGAAATCATAAGGGAGAGCAGAAGTTTGGTCAGGGGAGAAGCCATCGCCGTCACGGCCCTCGGCCTGATGCGGTGGTGGTGCAGCCGGCAGGTACATGGCGGCTCGTCGACGAGAGTGGCCGTATGGATAGCCAGAAGAAGAAAGAAGTTGCGGCGTGGTGAAAGCTGGAGTCGCCCGCATATATGATCTCGAGTGGACCAGGCAGCGCTGCTGTGCGATGTTGCAGCTGAGAGGGACCCGAGGCTGAGGCTTCGCCGGCCGGTGAGCCTTCGCCGATGGCCTTCGTTGCCCTCGCCGGGCCAATCAGAGGCGTTCCTGCAGTCTTCGGTGGGGCAGCCCGTCGGAACCTCTTCAGCGATACAACTGTTGGCGGAAGTGGCGATGCGGCCACTGTTTGGGGTTTGTGCTAGCGCTAGTCTCTATATAGGCAGGCCTTCTGCCTAAACCAATCCACATCTCTTACACCAACTTTTATCAACAACTACTTAACCAGTGCGATTCATCACTCCGCCTCATCTTCTGTCCAGAACCACGCTGCAGCCAAGCCATGACTTCGCTCCTTCAGCCTTGCTTTCTACGATGTCGACCCCAGCGTGGCGGTACGTGGCGGTACGTGGCAAGGGAAAAAATCAAAGCCACGCTTGCCAAAATCAGGCCGGAATGGAACCTGCCTGAGGCCGTCCTCAAAGACGCGGCCTCGATCCGCAACATCACAGGCCCCTTCATCCGTGCGCTTCTGAGCGAGGAAGAGGTGACCATCACGGAGGCCCCCACTGCTCAATTGGTGCAATACATCAGGACCCGCCAGTATTCAGCCAAAGAGGTTGCTCTGGCCTATTGCAAAAGAGCCGCGTTCGCCCATCAGCTGGTACGTGACCAAGTTGGTTCTGATTTTCATGTTGGGTTTTCATTGATTTTTCTTATTTGACAGAACAATTGCCTGCACGAGATATTTTTCGAAGAGGCAATAGAGCAGGCAGAGAAGCTCGATGAGCAGTTGAAGGAGACTGGAGAATTCGTTGGTCCCATGCACGGTGTTCCAGTGAGTTTGAAAGATCAATTCCATGTCAAGTATGCCGAAACCACGATGGGGTACGTAAGTTGGGTAGGCACCTTCGAAGGAGCCAAAGGGACAGGAAGGGAATTCCACGACGAAAGCCAGCTAGTAGGAGAGCTGCACAGCGTTGGTGCGATTCTGTATTGCAAGGTACGCTCTCTGGCTTTTCTTTCCCTCTACACGCATGCTAACCTGACACAAGACTAGCTGTCCACAAACTCTCCTCATGGGTGAGACGATCAACAATCTTATCGGCTGTACAATGAATCCTGTCAACCAGCTGTTGTCATGCGGTGGCTCAAGTGGCGGTGAAGGCGCATTGCTCGCACTTGGAGCAAGCAATGTCGGAGTCGGCACCGACATTGGTAAGCACATTCCAGCCAATAATCTCTTTTCGGTTGCAAGATTGCTTCTGACAATTGCATGGCAAAGGCGGATCTGTTCGCATTCCGGCCGCATTTTGTGGGACCTGCTCTATCAAGCCATCCTGGCAGCGGTTCTCCTATCGCACAGTCGCAAATTCTGTGAGTCTAACCCGGCTCCTGAAAAAACCGTTGCCAACAATATTCTGCTAGTCTCCGGGTCAAACGGTTTCCCCATCTGCAATCGGTTTCAGGTCGACGTCATTACTAGGTTTGAAGCTGATAATGACATCTCTGCTTTCAACACAGCCTTGGCTCCGCGACCCATACGTCGTGCCTATGCCTTGGCGAGAAGAAAAGGAGTCTGCAGATAACAAGCTGTGCTTCGCAGTCTTACGTAATGACCGGATGGTGCAGCCTCATCCTCCTATTGCAAGAGGAATTGAAATGGTTGTCAAGGCTGTTAAAAATGCCGGCCACACAGTACGTAATTGTTTCTGTGGATTACTTAACCTTCTAATACCAATCAGGTTATTGAGTGGGAGCCACTGTCGCATAGAGAGGCTTTGAATTTGCATGTGAAAATAACTTCAATTCTTGGCTGATGATTATAGCTAATTATTGAAGGATATAATTCTGGACACTGACGGCGGCGATGATGTTTGGCGGCAGTTGAACATCTTGCATGAACCATTGATACCCCAAGTTTCGGACCGTGTCGGAAATGGGCCAAAACCCCCTGTTCCAACTCTTAAGCTTCTCGATATCATATTGAAGCACAAGGCATATGTAGCAAAGTATCTGCAGTACTGGGATTCGACTATCAAGGACACGGGAACTGGACGAGCCGTTGATGCAGTAATTTTGCCCGTCGCTCCACATGCAGCCATCATTCCTGGCGAGTATTACCGTTACGGTTAGTATTTAAATCTACTGCACCTTTTCGAGTCTCATAATTTTTGCAGGCTACACAGAGTTCATAAACCTACTCGACTTTACCAGTGCAGTCCTTCCAGTCACCAAAGCGGACAAAACCATTGATGTAGCCCACGGTAACTTCAAGCCTTTGACCCCCGATGACGAAAAAAATTGGATAGCGTGTAAGTAGTTCCGTTTCACCATTGTAGGTACGATATCTCTTGCTAACATCAGCATGGCAAAGACGACGCAGACACATACGACGGTGCCCCGGTTTTTGTTCAATTGATGGGTCGGAAATTTGAGGAAGAGCAAATCTTGAGCATTGCGATGAGAGTGGAGGAACTCCTAAAGAAATCCGACTAAGTGAGCCGTATCTACATCCTAGAGTCGATCGTAGATACTTGAAATCCAAAGTCACGAACAAGCTAAGCTGTCATTTATCGCCGACGCTAAACGCACATGCAAGGAACGGTGTAAAGATGAACACGAATGCGAGTCCACCCGTTGATCTTGACCCACCTGAGCTCAAAGGCAAACGAATCCTACAAATACCAAAACCACCGCAAGCAGCCAAGAGAGTCTACAATTCCTGAAACGAGAGAACGGGAAACTTGACGAGAAGATGTTCAGAAAGCTCGATACTAATCTTGATATATCTACCACCAATAATGAGATTTCCAAGCTCCCATTCCATCACTTTTCCGATGACTTCAAGTGGATAATACTGAAATCGTTCGATGTCAGTTGCATCTGCTAGGACCGTATGCGATACGTGCCCGTGGATAGCGGCGATGTGTCTCGAAGGACCGAAACATTGCATACTATACTGGTATGCTATTTTAATAAGAACAGGTTCTCCTTCAGGTTCGTATTGTATAGGTTGGGGATTTCGGATTGGGGCTGTGAGAATATAGTCTGGGATTTCATTAAGTGTAAGGGGCCGAACGTTGATACTGGGATGGTCGAGTATTCTTCGTTGCGTTACAACCCTGGTTGCATTCCCCCTCCACCAAGAGATTGCGAGACCACCTGCGACTGGAAGTGTTTCGCAGTAACTTATCAATCAAGACCAAACTGAAGAGGAAAGTGTGTCCAATCGAGGGACAGAACCGAGAATGCTAACAAGGAAGTAAGAAGAAACGTTGAGAAATCAGTATGAAAGGCCTGAAAGGCCCACTGTGGAGTTCTATAGGCGCACAGATAATCTAACTGGTATCGTAGTTCGGGCATGCGTGTTTGATTTCGTGACCGGTATCGCGCGACGGGGAAGGTTGGGCCAGTGCGGCCCGAGTCAACGGGCTGAATCCCTCACTTAGAGCTAATGCCTCGCCAATGATATTTTGCTCGTATGAATTCTAATGGAATTTTGCGGATATCTACCTTTGGAACAAGGATTATGTATATGCTACAGAGCCTTCGTGAAGCTGCGAAGATAGAGACTAAAAGCTTATAGCTATGGCCGACTTGCGTACTGAATCACGTGTACTCTACTACAACTCCTCTATCGTAAAGACACAGGGGATTTGAAGGAATATGCCATTCATGCGAGCCAGCATGGTTGGATTTTGCAGGAATCGGATGTCGAGGAGAGGAAAATCTAGAACAGTTCCCGGAGCTATTCCTGCCGGCTAGCAGAGCTAAACCACAAGGCGGTAGAGAGAAGGCAGTAGAGACAGGGAAATAGAGGCTAGTGGAAAACTAGTATACCTAGCAGAATAACGTTAATCTGCCTACTATTACAGAGGCGTATAGATATCTTACAGGTGTACACACAGAAAACGTTGACCTTCAACAGCGATAGCAAGTCATAGATATAGTACAAAAAACAGAGACCAGAAAGTATTAAAGGCGGCCCTACATTACAAAGCCGATGAGGCGCTAGCACACGTGACCAAAGGGCGTTACCGAAAAAATTCCTGTGCGAATCATAACGGGATCATCGGGGTGCGCCTCGATTGCGCGCCAGGCCTCGCTATCTTCCAGCCCCCACAGCTAAACACGGCCCAAGGTCAAATCTCTCGGGTTTCCTTGGGCTTACATGATCAGTGTCTACTGACGGGATGCATTTTTGAACAGACTACCGAAATCCTACGCTTTCATGCAGAAAGCTAAGGAGACTACTTAAGCTACTGAGACGATTAAAGAACGTTGACAAGGAACTTATCAGTAACCGCCAGCAGAAGGTGTGATAAGGATGCCACTAAGAGCATTGCGAACATGTGACGGACTGGTCGTTAACCGAAGGTGGCTTGGCCTCGCATGAGTGAAGCCTAACAGCATGGCGCTCGGTAGTGCCCAGAAATCCTCTGCGTGATTTAATGCCGCACTTCGCCACCCCGCTCCTTGAGACTGTGTTCGTGGAATTTACGGATTTCTTATAGAGGCTACCACTGCCTTCTCAGCTTCAGCGTCAAAGTCCGTGGACTTTACTATACGCCTTTACTCGCATGCGCATACGGCTTACAAGTTCGCAAACGGATGAACTACCTAATGCGTGGGACTATCCCTTATTCTAACCATAATGCCAATTGCCACGTAGTTGGTGATTGGTGGTGGCGGCGCCAGTTGGTGGCCTGACGTGCCCAACAGTTACACAACGGGGTGCTCACCACTTTTCGCTGCAGCATTATTCGCAAGTATTGTGTCAGCTCTATGATTTCGCTGCCTCGGCGCTGCTGGCACTTCAGCTATCGTCATGCCCGTGAGACGCTTTGGCACGAGACGCCGCTATAAGCACAGCGGTGAGTGCCCGACATGTGAAGTTGTGGGCCACCTGGCACTCTGCATCCAATCCACCATCGGCTCGCTTCCCCCGCATGAACCGATTGGCTAATTAACTGCTTGCAGCGCTTGGTATGCACTATCACTAGCCAAACTCTAAGCTCAGCTGAATTGAAATCTAGACTTTAGTGATCACAACGTGGTACTTCACGACGAGGCAACGACGGTCCGGCTCCGCACCGGGGAATGCCTTAATTCAACGTACTCGGGTGAAATCGCGCATACTTAGAGCAGTTCGGCGCTGCCCGGCATAGGGCAGACGCTGCCGCACTCCTCTGTTCGCTATGGATACTCAGTGCCCTACCGTACCGTCAGAATTCGAGAGGAGGGACCTGTGGATGGAAGCAACTAAAAGGCTGAGTGAAGAAGAAAAGAAGATCCTTGAAACTCAAGATCTGAAAGGAGCCAATTTGGCTCAAGCCGCACTCGAAGCGACCGAAACGCAGAAGAGTATCTGTAAAGGGAAGCAGTGGTCATTTTCCTTCAAGGGCAAGCAAATCTTTGTACGAGACATCTTGGAGAGCATCATATCCTGGATCGAGAAGTTCAAGGAAATTGTAGATTCCGTCGTCTCTATGGATGTTTCTGGCCATGCAGCTCTTCCATGGGCTTGCGTCAAGTTTTGTTTAGAGGTAGACACATGTCCCCATTGCTTCCTGCTGGAGCGCGCGACTAATTGAACCTCAGACGGCCGGAAAGGACGTTCAGAGATACGGCAGTATGTTGATCGGCATCGAGGTCGTGACAAAGGAGATCAAGTTCTACACGCTGTTTGAGGCGATCTACCTGACGAAACCATTACAGTCTGCCAATCAACTCGCAGATACGCTCGTGGAAACCTACGAGAACCTTTTGAGATTTCTGGCCAAAGCGTGTAGATACTACAGCACGGGTACCCTTGGTATAAGTCACCCTGTTTCCCGCTTTCGCTCCATTGCTAACGTCTGGGGCAGCCCGGGTAATTAAGGCCCCGTTTAGCGAAGATGGTGTGGACGATTTGACGAATAGCGTGGAGCAATTTCGGAGCCTTGTCGAACGGAACGCCCGCTTGATGGACAAAGAGATTTCCGATCAGGAACGGCGAGATATCGCCAAAGGTAAAACCCTCGCTATGTCCCTTCGTGTAACGACTGCCGATATAACTATGATGTAGCCATCGAAGCTTGGAATGAACCATTGGGGTCTATCCGTATGCAGGTATCCGAGATGCATACTCTCATGAAGGAGGTGCATTCCTGTAGGTTCCCATATTCAATTCTTGGACGGAACATTACTTGCTTACGCTGACCTCAATGGTAGTCGTGAAGCATTCAGCACCAGAAGATCCCCTGATTACCATTCGGAGCTCATTGAAGCTCCCTCATAAACTCGAGATCGACAAGAAATATAGGGAGAACCTCAAAAAGATTTGCAAAGGAACGGCGACTTGGATCCTCGAACGACCGGAGTTCGAGAGCTGGAGCCGCGGCCAAAAACCAGTGCTCACCATTCGAGGAAGTCCAGGCTGTGGAAAGTCCTTTTTGTCGACCATGGTGGTAAAGCACATTCTTGAGAATAAGGACAAGCACATGCCAATCGGGTACTATTACTTTCGCGGTGATGATGAGTCCAAACAATCCGTCAACAATGCGCTATGCGCTATGGTTTATCAGATTGCTGATCAGAATGTACGATTTGCGGAGCGCGCGGCTCGAACCTGTTCGGAACTGGAGAATTCACTGGCGGCGACACTTAGCTCCACCTGGTACGACTTCTTCCATGAGAATTTCGATTCCAATTCCGGAGCTCAGGCGTGTCTCGTCTTTGACGGCATCGACGAAGCAGCGCAAGAGGATATAAAAGAACTAGTCAAGCAATTGAATGACTATTTCGCCTCTTGTGCGAACATCAGGGTCCTTCTGGTCGGCCGTCCGGAGACGCAAGCCATTACTTCTCCTCTAGATTGTTTCTCTACGGGAAACATCGACGTTTCGAGCACCCTTAACTCTCACGACATCTCCCTCTTTGTTGACCACAGCTACAAAGTGTACCTGTCCCATCACAAAGTCAAAGGCTTGCGCAAGACCGTTACCAACTCGCTGCGGGAAAAAGCGAATGGGATGTTTCTCTGGGTGGATCTCGTGTGCCAAGAGTTGGCTAAGATCAAGATGGTCACGGTCTTGAAGCAACATTTGGACAGCATGCCCACCGAACTCTCTGAGCTCTACGAGAGCATCTTCAAACGAATGGCGAAAATGGTCCCGAACCCGAAACATACAGCGCAGCTACAAGAACTTTTCTGTTGCCTGTCTCAATCCACGGAACCACCGAGCGTTTTCGTTCTAAATCAAGTCATTCGATATGCCACCGACGATCCCGAGTTTGACGTGGAATCGACCATCAAGAAGTATTGCGCGTCCCTTCTCGTTTGCGAGGAGACAGGCGGGCTGCTGTTCCGGACAAAGATCAACTTAGAAGACAAGCAAAAGCACAACCGCAGCTCGGCTGAAAGTGTCTATGATAGCGGAGAGAGCGCTAGCGGGACAGAAGATGACTCGGATTCGGGGTTTCTAGATGAGGACGCAGCGGACCGAGAAATAGAAACTCGAGAGAGGGAAACCAAAGTGAAAGTGCGCCACGCATCAATAAGCGATTTTCTCAACAACAAGGAGCTGAAGACATCCTCCATCTTATTGAATCGTATGGATGCGGCTTTTCATACGGTTGAACTCGGTTTAAGAATCATTTGCGAAGGTGCTCCTCCTCAGCTTACGATTTCGGAGAGCCTCTGGCTGTATGCCATGACCAACATCTTCGACCAGCTGCGCAATCTCGATGAAGCGGCTGTATCTCCACAGCAGACAGAGTATCTCATCGAAAAGTTGTGGCAATTGTTCAACTCAGAACCCCTTGGCCAGTTCATTTCACGACCCCACTCAACACGGACGGGGTATCCTCTGCACCACAGCTTCGATTTTGGATTCAACATCGATTTGGAAAATACCAACCGCCAGGCCGTACAAAAATGGATCAAGAAAGCCAATGACTCTAATATTCACATGAAGCCGGCAACACGCCAATGGGTCGAGAACATCATCAAAACGCCGTTGCAGCTGCTTGTGCCTTTGACGAAGACATGTATCCATGAGTGGCTGTGCAGCGATGAAACGCCCGGTCTGTTGTACATGAGGTATCGTTTCGCCTGGGTTTGTCTTGTGTCTGTAAGTTGGGAAGGGGTGACATTTGTCGCGGCCACATACTGATCAATTCAAACAGACAGACCTCATCCCGTCATGCAAGCCCTTCTCTTGGTACGACCGTGATTACCCACTGTTTGGAAGTAGCGATACATTCAATGCGTTGGCTGACATAATCGACGCGGAGCGCTCCATAGACGTGCATCGCCGCATCGCCGAAACTGCAGCATATATCGGGGAGGAAACCGTCGCAGAAATGGAATGGAACAAAGCAATTGAGCTTGCCGAAATTACCGGTCAAAAAGATAGGTTGAAAGACCTGTATTACCAATTTATTCGGTCCCTGACGGATATTCGGCTCCTAGAGTGCGAACCTGTGGTGCTTCAGCTGGCTGAGAAATATCTAACTCTGGATTCCTTTAATGCCAGGATGCATGCATGCCTAGCGCTAGCCCGCTTTCGACATCTTGGGGACAACAATGGAGCCATCGACGAATTCCGGACCGCTCTATCACTAGAGCCCCGAGATAACTCAATCCTAATGGCATTGATCTATGTCCTGTGGAAACAACGTGATATGAAAGGGATTTTGGAGCTGTTCGAGAACGGAGACAGTGATATCACCAGTTATCGAATACGTGCTTGCATGGACCGAGACTCCTACCATGACTTTCTAGCTCTAGCAGCAAGAGACTTAGGGAAGATAGAGTATCTGGTCAAGTGTTACGAAACTGCAATCTCACGGCCTCGGACGGAGCCGCCAATTGGCAAAGAATACGATTCACAAGAGGATGACAGCTGGGGAACGCTAGGAGAAGCCTTTGGTCGCTTAAATCAAAAGGAACATTACTCTGCGGGTACTGCGCTTCTCACATGCCGATTAGCTGATCTCCACGGCCGGTATCGAGGGGACTCCGGAGTAGCTCTCAACTTGTGGACAGCGGTCTTTCTCGAGCAATCTGAGATATTCGGACTTGCTGAATTGCATACTGGATATAGCATGTACACCATCCCCATGCTTGTGGACACGTTCGCTGAATTGCTTTACGAAGATGCGTTGAAGTCGGACGGCTTCGTGAATGAAGAATCACTCAGGTCACTGGAGCGGCTACGTAACCGGCATGATTGGTTCCGCGAGCAAGACATGCATGGGGCATCTCTCACTAATCAGCGAAACTTGAACCTGTTCCTGGCCAAACTATACCGTCAAACAGGAAGAGATGCGGAGGCAAAAGAGCTGCTAAGAGAACAGTTTGAGCGAGGTATCGAGCTCCTCAATGATGATGTCGATTGGAACGATACTTCTGGTTACCATGTTCTATCTAAGATACTGTTCACCTGCTGCCAGAAGGAGAATGCCGCTATCGCACAGTCCCTCTGTCGCTATACTCGATACCAGCCGGACGAGGATGAAATTGTGGATGGAAGCGAAACAAGCGTGAACATTCTCAGCACTTCAGGGAGAGAACGGGAAAGCACCGAAGAATCACAAGTCCCATACAAAGAGGATGGTGACGAAGATGGTGACGAAGATGGCGACGAGGAAGAGTTCCCTACCGGAATAGTAGAACACCGGGGCAGGAGAGGCTCTGGGTTCGTATGCTCTATGCTATACGACTGTCCCGACTCCTCGACTCTGACTCCGAATTCGCCATTTTTTGTCTGTATGACCTGCGTTAAGGTCCAGTTTTGCGAAGGCTGTTATGCGAGGCACACCTCCGGAGTCGGTAAAAGCACCGCTACATCAGCGGACCAACCATGCGCAGAAAAGAATAAGCATATTACAATATGCAGCTCACGACACGAACATATCAAAGTCCCAATTGATGGTTGGAGGCTAAAAGAGGATGTTATGACGATTGCGGGCAAAGAAATACCGGTTCGACGATGGCTAGAAACACTACACCTCTAGGCTCCGTCTTCACGTCGGCCGAGTCAATCAGAGTACATTGGTTCTCCTCACCTCTCTGCCATCCTTATTTTCTCTTCCACCGGCTCCGGCTGCTGCAAACCCATGGGCGGCGAAATTGACCATGCCCTCTCATACCCGCATTGCGCTCTGATATCTGAACCCTCTGGAGAGAGCCGAATGGCCGTGCCAGGCCCTCTCACCTTACCATGCTCAAGAAGTCACTCATTGCATTCTCCTTACACATGCCGAAGCTAAAGTCGAGAAGTAGGAAGCTATGAAAGGGCAGCGGAATCGACCACGGGTGAGCGGAGCTGAGGGGAGGGGTGGGGGGCGCGATGGTTTGTCTCCATGGTATAGAAACCGTTACCTTAGGTAAGGTCGCCTATTGTAGCACATTCTGAAATTGCGCCACGGCTGTGTTGTGAGCTAGAAGCGGTTTCCAGGATGTCTGGGAATATTTCCAAGGCAACCTAGGCATTCGCATCCTCGAAGAGGTCTTTGCCTGCATGATCATGCTGCTTCCGTACATCCATTCATTCATTAGTTCAATCCTACTCTATTTCAGTCACAATTCCCGCGGCTGTTTCTGGCTAGCAGAGATAGCGGACAGCCGACGGGCCTCGCCATAGATTCCATGCAAGACCCAGTCTTACACAGCACGTACGTAATCATCAATGCGCTCGACGAGTGCGAAGCAGGCTTACCGAAGCTGTTAGGCTTTATCATTCAGAAGTCGTGTGTATCCTCTCGCGGTAAGTAGATCGTCTCCAGCCGCAACTGGCTTAATATTGAGAAAATATCTCTATAACTACTAGGCTATGTACTCTAAGATTTTAATAGACGCTATATTATATATATAAGAGCTTATATTTAAATCTTTAGAAATTATTATAAAGTAGTTATTAAGATATTTACGATTAAAATTCGGGTTTTTTAGTATATCTTACGGTTAACGGTTCGTTTAGATTAACGGCTCGTTTAGTAAATACGTTAGTAGATATAATATAAACGATAGTATAAAAGATCGAATATAGAAGATGTCGCGGCGGAATAGACCCCCCTGTACGGTCCTATTCCTCTCTATTCACCTATATATATAGGGGGTCCTACCCCCCCTCTACATGCTCCACACAGGGACCTCAATACACTCAATTCTCAACCGTGACAGTTATGAGCCCGGATATCGCTGCTGATCTCCTCTTCATTGAGTGATGATTGCCGCTGCCGCCGTCCCTTGTCAAGCTACCAATTCTACCAACTCATTCTACTATCAACCTCGTCGACGCCGTCAGCCCGTCGCCATCTATCAAGGCAATCACTACGCCGCACATTACTACGCCGCATATTACTACGCCGCATATCACTACGCCGCAATCACTACGCCGCACATCAATACGCCGCAATCAACGAAACAACGGAACAACGGAACAACGGAACAACGGAACAACGAAACAACGGAACAGGTTTGCTACCTTCTAATATGAGCATGACTCTGGCTTTCTTAAAAGGAGAACTCCCTCGATTGGATAGACCTCTCGAGCGCCTACTTGGTACAACGGAACAACGGAACAACGGAACAACAGAACAGCGGAACAATAGAACAACGGAACCCCTAACAGCCTTGAGTTTGACGCTAGCCTATTGCGTTTTAAGCTCGGCTACCCCTATTATGTATATACTCAATCAACTATCATGTACTTCCTATTTAGGTATGGTTCTTAACCTCATTTTCCACCCTTCCGCAATTACTTTGCTACAGGGTGGGGGGGTATGTCGCGGCGGAATAGACCCCCCTATACGGTCCTATTCCTCTCTATTTACCTATATATATAGGGGGTCCTACCCCCCCTCTATATACTCTACATAGGGACCTTAATATACTCAATTCTTAACCGTGATAGAAGAACTAATAGAAATAGAGAGAATAAAGGATTTAATATTATCGATATATATAACTATCTATATATATTATTAGTAAATTAAAAGTTATTATTATTATATAATTACTATCTATACTATTATATAAGATATCGAAATATTAAAATATAGTAAGATAATTAGAATTATAAAAAATATAACTAGTTTAAAAGCGAATATTTAATAATCTAAGCTTTTAGAAAAGAGAAATAAAAATATATATTATTACGACCTATTTCCTAGATAACCCGGTTATTTTACTTATTTCCTATTTTGGTTAGTAGATTAGGTAATCCCGAGGATTAGCCTAATAGTTAGTTAGCTTATTTAGCGCGCTAAGCCCTATTCGGGTATAAGAACCCCTTATTCTTATACTCTTATAGCGTTATCTTAGGATAGCTTTAATATACCGATTCTACTATTGGTTGATTAGAAGGCTACCTTAGCTATTATAACTCCTAGTTGATTGTACTTAGTCCTAGGGTCTTACACCTGCTACTGCCTGTAGTATTATTCTTCTACCATACTCTGTTATATTGATATCGGCCTTCTCCTGAAGCAGCCGCTCAACTACCGCAAGATGTCCCCCCCCTGCCGCTGCCTGCAGTGCTGCTCCTCCTACTACATTGACATCGGCCTTCTCCTGAAGCAGCTGCTCAACTATCGCAAGATGTCCTCCTTCTGCTGCTACCTCTAGTACTGTTTTTCCACTATAATCTCCTACTGCTGTATTGACATCCGCTTTCTCTTGAAGTAGCCGCTTAACTACTGTAAGATGTCCTCCTTCTGCTGCTGCCTGTAGTGCCGTTCTTCCACTATACTCTTCTACTACTGTATTGACATTCGCATTTTCTTCAAGCAGCCGCTCAACTACCGCAAGATGTCCTCCTTCTGCTGCTGCCTGCAGTGCTACTCCTCCTGCTGCATTGACATTCGCATTTTCTTCAAGCAGCCGCTCAACTACTGCAAGATGTCCTCCTCCTGCTGCTGCCTGTAGCGCTGTCCTACCACCAAATCCTGCTGTTGCTGCATTGACATCCGCCTTCTCTTGAAGCAGCCGCTCAACTACTGCAAGATGTCCTCCTTCTGCTGCTGCCTGTAGTGCTGTTCTTCCACTACCTTCTCCTGCTGCTGAATTGGCATCCGCCTTCTCATGAAGTAGCCGCTCAACTACTGCAAGATGTCCTCCTCCTGCTGCTGCCTGTAGTGCTGTTCTTCCACCATACTCTGCTGCTTTTGCATTGACATTCGTATTTTCTTCAAGCAGCCGCTCAACTACTGCAAGATGTCCTCCTCCTGCTGCTGCCTGTAGTGCTGTTCTTCCACCATACTCTGCTGCTGCTGCATTGACATCCGCCTTCTCTTGAAGTAGCCGCTCAACTACTGCAAGATGTCCTCCTCCTGCTGCTGCCTGTAGTGCTGTTCTTCCACCATACTCTGCTGCTGCTGCATTGACATTCGCATTTTCTTCAAGCAGCCGCTCAACTACCGCAAGATGTCCTCCTCCTGCTGCTGCCTGTAGTGCCGTTCTTCCACCACCATACTCTGCTGCTACTGCATTGACATCCGCCTTCTCTTGAAGTAGCCGCTCAACTACTGCAAGATGTCCTCCTCCTGCTGCTGCCTGTAGTGCTGTTCTTCCACAATACTCTGCTGCTGCTGCATTGACATTCGCATTTTCTTCAAGCAGCCGCTCAACTACTATAAGATGTCCTTCTTCTGCTGCTGCCTGCAGTGCTGTTCTTCCCCACCTACTTGCTGCTGCATTGACATCCGCCTTCTCTTGAAGTAGCCGCTCAACTACTGCAAGATGTCCTCCTTCTGCTGCTGCCTGTAGTGCTGTTCTTCCACGTCTATAAGAATTCTCTGCTGCTGCATTGACATCTACCTTCTCTTGAAGCAGTCGCTCTACAGCTTCGTAATGTCCTAAGTGAGAGACTCTCCCTAATTCATGGACGATTTCGCTTTCAGATGGTCTCACCGCAAGATCATCAGTTCTTCTCGCGCTTAATATTATCTCCAGCTGCGCAAGGTTGGCCGAAGCACACGCAGAAGTAAACAGTCTGCTCCCTTCCTCTTCCCAAAGGCATCTCCAGTACCTGGACTCATGCACTGTGGCAATCTTTCGCCATACACAGAAAATAACCGTATGGCCATTTCTTACAGCCCATACGAACATATTCCACAAGGGTAAGGTTTCTTTGTCGTCAATGGAGCTCCATGGCATCCATTCTTTTGATAGATGCGTTCCGCGCACGAAGTTTTCTACTTTTGCAAAACGTTTTGTATCTTGCAGAGAGATGTAACGGCAGTGGCTGTACCAGTGGCTCTTACAGTAATCCAGCATTTGGAAGGTAGGGTCCATCTTTTTCGATTGACGGGCGCTCAGTTCAGTCCTGAAAACGTTGACTACGTCAACAGGTTGATCTGCACTCCTGCTTCGGCGGCCTCTGGCAGCATTCAATGCCCATGGCCGAATGAGACTCGGAGTCATGTTTTCTAGCAGGCGGATCGGGCGATCCATTGGAGAGAGGTATTTTGTGTCGGAGGTCCGCGTAAGTGCTTTATGGAAATCCGTGAAAGACAGGTACGTCAGACACATATCTGCTAGGTACTGCTCTGTCGTGGTTTCTTCGATAGCAAAGCTAGTAACTTCTTGTCTGCCAGAACAGCCTAGCAGAAAAGACTCAACGGTGTGATGAGCAAGCGATACTATTCTGTTGACCTCATCGTAATTAACGAGGTTTCCACACAGCTTGGCGAGCCTCGATATGTCCAGCCTGGAGGAGGGGCTTTGCCATGCCTTCTGGTTGGGGGAGAGAGATACGGCTTCTTCAAGTTCACCCATGGTCAAGGGTCGTTCGCTATAAATAGCCCATTGAAATGCTCTCTTCGCTCTTTCGGCTCGGTCGTCAGCGTTTTTGGCCAGTCTTTCCAGTAACAACGTATACAGATCTGTGATCTTTCGCGGAAGAGCCTCGAGGATATCGGGAATTCTTTCCGGGCTTCCGTGCTCCTCGTAGACATCGACAACAGCCTTAAGCTGCAGGTCCGCCCAGAGGAACCTTGAGTAACATTAGCCCAAACATGTAATTAAGCAGGGTACCGTTAACTTGCGACTCACATTCCTTCCGCGTCAGATACTAATTTCTGCTTGATTAGATCAAGTACGTAAGGTTCACAATCAGATAGTTCCTCGTGTGAATACTTATCAATCTGCGATTGGACAAACACTTCGATGTCATCTTTGAGGTCCTCTGGCTGGATACGCAGCGTCAAACTGCAGGGGGAAATCTTGGACATGTCTATGGCTGCGTGGGTGGTTGCAAGAATTCGAGCGCCAGCCATCTTTTGAACATTTTTGAGGAATGATTTGACCTTTTTCTGTTCAATGTCATCCGCTTCGTCGAGTCCGTCGATGAGGAGGAAACAGTTCTCAAATTTCCCGTAGGACTGCAAGAAAAGCTGTTCGAGTTCACTGGTGGCGGGCTCCGATTGGTCTATCCGGTCCACGAAGAGCGACTCCAAACGCCTCTGAATGTCGGGAAGAAGGGTCTCGGGCCTGATCATCTGGTGCAAAATGCATCTTAGAAAGGCAGATGCCTCCAATGACTTCTTCTGGGAAAAGTCAAAGAAATAGAAGATGATGACGGTTTCGTTTTGAGCTGAGAATTTCATTCTCAAGTGATCGATAATATATCCCCTAAAGCGTTGTTTAATATGCAGATTACTATAACCTCGGGGATTAGTGGGTAACATACAGCAGAATAGTTTTTCCACAACCAGCTTTAAGTCAGCAAAAGTTAGTACAATGTGCAGCATGTAAGATTTAAGTGTCATTGGGGAGTACCGTACGAATTCCATAACACCACAGGTGCTTTGTGTCTGTCTGATCAATCCAACTTTGGAATTCTGATCTGTGAAGAAGCCAACTACAAGTGCCTTCGCAACGCAGCGCTTGTGCTCGGTGAAGGCTAGTCATGTAGTCATGGCTCGGAATATGTCGCAGTAGTCGGATCTTCTGACGCTCTATCGTAATCATATAGTTAGCTTCATTCTAGTATTTATGCTTTGCTTTAACTTGTTTAAATTACCTGTTTCATTAAGGATCTTCTGAATCTGGCGAGCTCCGCTCTGCTGGAGCGCAAGCGTCTGCTGCGACCGAAAATCCCTATTCTCTTGAATTTCCGCAATTTGCTTTATGCGAAATGTTCTGTTCTCTTCTATCTCTGCTGTTAACAAGCGGCGAAAGCCCTGTGCTTCCTGTTCGGATGCCAGTTGCAGCTCCTCTGTAATTTCGTCTTTTGCTTCACTAATACACTCCTCTATATCCTTGAACTCCATTTTGAATGACTTCCATGCTGACTTTGAATATCGTTTGACGCCTATTAAAGTAAAAGACTTAGAACGTTCGTGAACGGTTGGGAACTAGTTTTGTGATCTAACCTTTCTCTTGCACTACTGTCAGTGCCTTCGAGCAGAACTTCACGACAATGGCGTAAAATGCGGAAATCGCTCGCTGTAGCCTTGCTGATGTCGGGAAAAGTGTCTCATATTCAGACAACCGGGGACAGTAGGTGGTGAGCTGATTTACTCGCTGTGATAATTTGTCGAAGTAGTCGGCAAAGTTTGATGAAACCTAGCGAACGAGGAACTGTAAGTTAAACTCGGATAGGACATGGGTAACCCGGGGTACAGACCAGGAGAACGAGTTTGATACTGCTCCAAACTAGCGCCGCTATCTGGTTGGGGCCTACGCACGTGTCGATGATCGTGCAGTATTGCTGAACGGATCCTAGGAATCCTTGAATTCGAGTAGCAAGGAGACGGCTCTTCCGACTTGCGTTTGCTCGAGTGACTTGCTCCGTCAGCCGGACAACGTCATCTGCTGTAGGCGCATCGCTCGAGGATGAGACGAGTTGAGCGGTTTGATCCGGTGTGAGAACCTGCTTAAATTCGTCCAACGCTACCGTTAGCTCGATGTGAGGCCTTTATATTGTGAGCTAGACCCTTTAACGAGTTGTGTGTGCTGACATGTTACCATGGATGCCACCGTGCAGTCTGACTACTGAGGCGCTTGGAAGCACTAAGCTGCTTTTGAATATGGTCGTTGCGGATCTGTGTTGAATCACCCACGGAAAATGAGTAATCTAGTCAGAGGGTTGAGTGAAGGACGTTAGAGTTTCAATGGTGGGGCTGTCTTTTTGTCCTTTTCCAGGCTGAGGGGCTGAGTTGCTTGGCCAAGGCATCAACTCAGCTTGCATCACGTGCTCGCTAAGCCACATATAGATATATAAGAGCTTATATTTAAATTTTTAAAAAATATTATTAAGTAGTTATTAAGATATTTAAAATTGAAAATAGGGCTTTTTAGTATATTTTAGAGGGTGGCGGCTCGCTTAGTATACACGTTATCAAGTCTTACATATATCTTATTTAATATTCTAAAGAGTAAACTATATTCGAGTCTCTTTTAAGGCTAATTAATTATTTATAAGTAGAGTTAAAGTTACACTTTCGCGCGTTATACGATTTTTAATAGGGTCTTAGTAGAGGTAGCCGGTACACTTGTGTGGTCGATATACTTGTGGAGTACGTTACAGTAATTTACACTATAATAAATCGCCTTCATAACGCCAGCGTCCGTGGAGTTGAGTTCCACTTTCGTTCTCGAGCTCGCCTTGCGGGAAGAGGCCCGCGTTGAAGCTCGACCATCAGACTACTTCTGATAGAGCGATTCCCAAGCGCCGATACTGGAAGATGTGGGCTTGGTAATGGATATCTTGCTGCGTTTGAGAGCCAGTACTTAGTTACTGAGGAGGAGAATGGCTCGCATCGTCCATGGAGGATGCATTTTGGAGGGTGTCTCGGAGCTTAGGGCGCTTGTCGGGTTCGTCTTCATACTCCCTTTGCATTTCTTTGTAGGGGGCTCTTCATCTGTTTGGTAAGGGGGGATGGAGGAAAACTGATGCAGAATCTCGCTCTTGTTATCGCCCCTTTTCCCGACATCGATTTTGGGATACGTCCTTGGTGTTTTTGCAGTGGCGGATGCAGAGATAGGAGTCGTAGCATTAGCCTTACGTCTCTTATCGACAGCATCTAATCTCAGCCCAAAGACCTCAAACTGTTCTTCCCCCCAAACCGCCCATAAAACACTTCAGAAGTCCCCACCCCCTCCCAAGCTCTATTCCACCATCCCCTTGACCTCCCGGGCCCCAAAAACGCTCTTCGCAAACGATTCCATCACAAAAGCACAACGGAAGATTACGTTATTTCAGTAATCCTCACGCTGGATGTATCCTACGTTGGACCAATCTAAATCGATGCTAACTTCCGTTCCAATCATGAGGCTGATGTGCTCGTCGTCATTTTTCCATCCTTTTAGGCACGGTGAGTGATTGAGTTGATTTGAGGTTGCTTAGGATGTTCGCATGTGTATGTGTATTCTGTTAGTAAAAGCGGCGGGTGGAGGGGGGAAGTAAGCGCTCATCTGTGCCGTTGATGATGTCAGACACTCACGCTGATTGGAGTCATCTAATGGGGATAGGCCTTCTTTGAACCTCGTCTATGGCTTATCGAAATGCCACGTAGGCCTGCCAGTCTCTTTGTAGGACTCGCTGGCGTAACAAATACTAGGCCTGAAAGACAGGCTCGGCAACGTGTGCTAGTGCGTGGAGCGTGTTCGGCTCTAAATGGAAAGGCTACACCTGAGCCTTCGAGGGTAGAAGAAGAGAAGAGAAAAAGGGCGCGAATTAACGTATGATGGTAGTAACATTATCAAGTCCGAACAGTACTTTATCTACATCCCCTTGTTGCCCGACGGAGGCCAAGTACGGAACCATGTAAATAGCAATATAAAACAACAGCATGTTTATAGACTCCCGCAAAAACGTATGTGGTAGGAAGACACGGTACAATGCTAAATGACGCCGGTCTAGGTCGTATGCGGAATGCAAGATGCGGTAAAAGGAACGCCAGACGCTATGATGGAAACAACGCGTAAACAATCAATGGAAGGTACGGGATCGGAAAAGAGTTTTGACAAGAGAAGGTTCCTTCTTGCTTTTTTCCTTGACGGTCTTGCTGCGGGAGGTGGACGTTTTCTCGGTCTTGGATGTCTTTGACGTCTTGGTCGTCTTGGAACTGCGGACGGACTTTGCGCGATGCGACTTTGAGCTGCGTCGGGATCTGAGGTCGTCTTCGTCGAGGACGCCGGCCGCGACCAGCTGGCGAGATGCGCCTGGGGTGATGAACTCGCCGTCGACAGTGGTGCCTGCACTCTCTGCTTCCACGTCTGCGATGCCGCGGCGCCACACATCTATGCGACTCAATTCGGGCGGTTCGAGCTCGTCTAGCTGATACGGCTCTTCCATTGCGCGCTCTGCCATTTCCTCCTTCTGTGCCTGCAGCTTCTTGATGATCTTGAATCCACCCAGGGCGACGATGGTGACGCCAACGGCAACACCGCCGGCGATCATGAAGTGAGGACTCGCAAGCAGAGCGACAACGGCCGGGAAGCTGCCCTTGAGCGTCAGAAGAACACCAGGGCCCATTTTGCCGACCATGGTGCTGATCTCGGCAAGAGTGAGCGCCACAGCAGCCAGGGCGTCCGGGTTCTTCTGCAGGTTGTCGATCATGGTGGTGACGGAATGCTGTAGGCAATTGGCCTCGTCCAGCAGCAACGTGAGCTTTGAAGCCTTGTCGCGCAACTCCTCGTCGTCGTACTTTGAGGCAGGCAAGGGCGGGGGTATGTCTCCGTAGGCCAAGTCCATGTCGATGTACGACTCGGATTTCCTGCGTGACTCTGCAGGCGGCGAGTACTGGACGTGCATCTCGGTGTTCCGCCGGGTCAGCTCCCTCCTGTGTCCCTCCTGCGCGCCGCCGAGCAGGTCGTCCTCGTAGCGGTGGCGGCTGCGGCGCGGTAGCTCGTCGTTGGCGTAGAAGCTGTCGGTGTAGCCGCGCTCAAGAGGTGGTCCGCCGTGTCGGCGCGGCTTGGGGCGGTGGGCTCTGGAGTGCTTTGAATGGCGGGAAGATGCCCGCGACTGCACATCGTCATCGAGGCGGATCGCCTTGACGCCCTCACGCAGCTTCTTCTCCTGCAGTGCGGCATTGCGCTCGGCCTGGATCTCGGCTTTGCGCTCGCGATAGGCCGACTTGGCCTCTTTGAAGACATTGACGATGTGCTTGCTCTGGAGGTCGTCAATGGCTGCATGTACAGGGACTCGGGCATCGGTCTACTCACGCTGCTCACCACCTTGCCCGACCTGTTCACCACGGTGATGATTTCTCCGACGCCCATGGCGGAAGATTAGCGACTCAACACTGCAGAGCGCAGCTCGTGTATGTGTCGTGGAACGTTCAACGTCCAGCCTGTCGGTGCGGCACTGGTACTTGGTCGACAAGCAGGCGGTCAAGAAAGTCAATGCTCGGATCCACGAAGGCGCGCAGCTCCGCTTTATCCACTCTGTGGAGACGGCAGCACGGCAGACCGGACAGGGTCTCTCCTTATTAAAGGTACGGTGGTCTACACCACCCCCAGGGTCGGCAGCGGGCGTGTAAGTGAAGCAAGTCTAAGAAATCGATAGAGCAGCCATGATGGCAATGGCGCCGAGCGTGTAAGAGGAGAGGTCAGGTGCGAGCCAGGGGCGATGGGCTTCAATGCAGCGCGCCAGTGACTGCGCTGCCCGCAGGCGCTTTGTCGTGACAGTGAGACTCTTGCGCTGGCATTCGCGGCGGCCGTGAAGCGGCGGCAGCGGGGGGACACGGAAGGTTTGGAGAGTGCTGGCTGGCGTGTCGCCTTGTAACTCGACATGCAAGCTCGGCTAAGACGAGTAGCGGCCGGCTATGCGGGCGGCGTCTCGCTCCCAGACCAGGATGCCGGACGTCGGCGGCCTACCGCTATTGGCACGGAGTCAGCCTGCAGGAATTCACGCTGCAGCGCCTGGGGACGTGTCGCTGCTGGGACTGGACGGATGCTTTCCAGCGCCACGATCCTCGCACGCCTCGATGCAGCCCACGGCCAGATCTGGCGCAGAAGCAATGCGCGCTGCATGCAAAAACTCTGCCGGATGCTGCCCAAGGACTGATACCTTCCTCCTCGTCACGATCATCATCGTCATCGCGCAGTGCTGGCGGTCAGCCATGCAGTCGTCCACGTGAGCGACGTGGTCCCGGGTGGGAGGTTGAGTTCAGCTGGGGAGGCCCACTGCGCCACGCGTGTGGCGGGGTGTGGCGCGTCGTCCGAAAGCAGTCCAGACCCTCTCGTCCTCTCCATCCACGGCCAACCGCCTGTTCTGCCGGCCATCGCGGGGTAGTGGCCGTTCGGCGACACGCGTAACCGCTGGGGGTGGCAATCTTTTGGAGTGGCGAGTGGATGGGTGTGGATGGGTGTGGATGGGTTGGGATGCGAAGGATGCGAAGGGGTTCAACGCATCCCTCTATCCCCTATCCTACGCCTCCACTGAGGCAATCCTGCCATCCTGTCATCCTGCTATCCTGCTTTTGGCTGCAAATTCCTCCATCTCGATGGCCCCCTCGCAGAAACGCGACGTCGACCTATGATTATTCGAGGCTGACGAGCGATATCTCATCTGTCCGCGCCCAACGACCAGGTGTCCATGCCGACGCAGCATGTCCTGGCTCAATCGGAAGGCTTTCGGAACGACGACGATCGCAGCCACAAACGGCTTTGTGTATGCGGAGTAATCGATGGCGGCTATAACACGAAGAGCCTGCATGCATGCTCCCGCGAGCCTCATCCACGTTCGGTGCCGTCGTCGCGTGACTGCGATAGCGGACGAGCCAAGGCCTGTTGATAGCGTGCATTTTTGCGCCATGTGCAACGGGAATGACAAGTCTCAATGATGGAATGCTCGTCCTCACTGTCGTCTTTTCTCGTACCCGCCGACAGCCTAGATAGCCGCATCTCAGTGGCTCGTTCTGGAACGAGCGGACAACATAGAGTTCGCGGTGCGGAGAGAACCCTCCAGTCCGCCAATGGTGCGCCTCGATAGACCCGGAAAGGAAAAAGCCGTCTCCGTGTGCTTGCTGGACGCTTCACGCTGTACCGGCTCCAAGACACTCACGTTGTACCGGCTCCAAGATACACACGTACTCATGGAGAGAAATAAAGGAGTCAAGTTTGCTACCGCCATCGACCTGACTCAAGATGGAGGGCGTCTGCAATCAGATCTCGCAATCGGGCTCGTCAAGCTCGCCATCGTTCATTTTCGCGCACGGTCAAAAATCGACCAGAGCGGTGTGCCATGGCCAGCCAGCTAGACTCCACTGCGAAAGCTACCCAGAATTCACCTTCTGGATGTCGCAATCCTTCCTCTACCTCGCCCGAAAACGTCGATGGGAGCGTGGGCATACCAGCGGCTCGGCGCGACTCGGTAGCGAGCGCCTACGAACACGATAACAGCTGTGCTCCCACTCTCCCGTTCCATCTGTTTTCTGCGTGCGGCAACTTTGGGAGGATGTGCCCGTACTCGAAAACCATTACTTCGAGAGACCTCTCCCACGGTGCCAGAGAGATGCCGGCAAAAGGTGTGTTGAGCTCTTCCACATATCAAGAGGTCGCGAGACGAGCGATGACGACATCGGCTTCCGAAAAACTTCCTCAGTCGCAGAGCATTCGCATGTCAATGGTATGGTGTTTCGAAAGATGAGGTCTTCGGCGGGTCAAAGAACCCCACTTGCACCGTCGCCGGGCCGGAACGCTAGCCAGGGTCTGCAATCATCGGCGCCGCGGGAATGCTGGCTTGCACTGCAGCACGCGCCCACCATGTCTAACAGAGAAAGCTAACACGTTGATGGCAGAGCTTCCTCCGCACTATGACGGCGCCATGCATGTCAATGGCCATCACAAGGATGTGCCCAAGGCGGACTGCTCTCCCGTCCTTTCCCACCGGATGAAGCACGACAAGTCGATTCTCGCTCTCGCCGTCTCGGATTGCTACATCTTCGCGGGAACCCAGGGGGGAGAGATACTTGTACGTTGAGTCGGAGGCGCCGTCGGAGTGGAGGCTGATAAATGGCAGGTGTACAGTCTGGACACGTATGAGCGGCAGAAGGTCATCGAGGGCCACAAGGGCAGCGTGCTCGGCCTGTGCCTGTCGCAAGACCAGAAGCTGCTCTTCTCCAGCGCGACGGACCCTATCGTCAACGTGAGCACCTGCCTCCTACACAGCAGTGCCGTGGGCTGACTGGCATAGGTCTGGTGCACGTCCGATTTCTACCGCCTCTATGCGCTGTGGTCACCCTACGATGCCGGTGACATATTCTGCGTCGCATACTCGTCCTACAACGAGGTGCTATATCTCGGCGCGCAGAACACTAGCATACAGGTATGGGAGCCTCTCCGCTCAAACATGGCATGCACTGACAGGACAGTGGTACGACCTTAAGGAGAAAGACCGCCGGCCACAGCCTTCTCTCGCATCGCACCCCTCGGAACGAAAGAACCGCTTCTTCGATTCGACCGGCCCCGGCGGTGTACGGACACCCAAACCGACCGGCGCAGAAACCATCCTAAGGGACGCAGTCGGCGGGCAGTACCTCGAGATCGATAAGCAGGATATACGCCAGTTCGCGCACTATGGATACGTCTATTGCATGCTCTTGGGCAAAGGCATCTTGCCGGACGCTCCATTACAAGAAGTGCTAGTTTCAGGGGGTGGAGACGGCCGTATCGTTCTGTGGCAGATTGATGCCAAAGGAGGCGGCGCCATTTCGAGCATATGTACACTAGATGACGGAAGAGAGGAAGGAGAGTCTATACTTTCGCTCGCTCGGGAAGGCTCCTTTCTCTATAGCGGACGGTTCGACGGCGAGGTCAACGTGTGGGATCTGGAGACCAGGCAGCTTGTTCGAAGCTTAAAGGCGGACACGGGAGATGTCCTTACGCTGAGCGTCGGCGGTGGACGCCTTTTCGCAGGCGGCATATCTGGCCTTGTGCAGGTGAGAAGATCAGCGAAAGCGCTTTGCCGCGCCTACTAACGCTGGCCAGAAATACAATCAGCACTACGAGACCGTCTCCACCTTTAGAGCGCACGAAGGGCTTATTCTAGCTTCCGCGTTTACCAGGAGCCGTGACAAGCCGACCTTTGTCACTGGTGGAAACGACAACACGATCGTCATCTGGGAAGTGCAGGACTGTGGAGGGCCGTCTGCGAATCGCGAAAGGAGCAACAATGGTACGTTTACGTCCTAAAAGACGTGCATCTCCTAACTTGTCATAGATCGGATGGTCGCATCATTGGCCCAGTTCATTTCCTTCCGCACTGTGTCATCCTTGCCGAAATATCGTGCCGATTGTCGGAGAGGCGCGTCGTATCTTCGCTCCGTTTTCCAAAACTTTGGCGCGGTTACGGAAATGCTGAACACGGCTGAGCCCTTTAATCCCATCGTTTTTGCCAAGTTTAGGGGCAACCGTGCGACTGCAGCCTCTAGGAAGAAAATTCTCTTCTACGGCCACTACGACGTAATCGCCGCAGAGAATGAGCAGGGGAAGTGGAAGCACGACCCATTCATGTTGACTGGCGAGGATGGCTTTCTGTACGGTCGTGGCATCTCCGACAACAAGGGACCAATCATGGCTGCGATATATGCCGCACACGAGCTTGCCGACGAACAAAAGCTTGAATCGGACATTATATTTCTCATCGAAGGCGAGGAGGAGTCGGGCTCTCGGGGCTTCGCACAGGCGATCAAGGCGAAGAAAGAGCTGATTGGGGATATCGACTGGATCTTGCTGGCAAACAGCTATTGGCTCGACGATCACGTCCCCTGCCTCACCTACGGTCTGCGGGGCGTCATCCATGCAACTGTCCAGGTCGAAAGCAAGCATCCCGATCTCCATAGTGGTGTGGACGGAAGCGCGCTTCTCGACGAACCACTCAAAGACCTTGTCATGCTCCTCTCGAAGCTAACTGGTCCTCACGGCAAAGTCCAGATCCCGGGCTTCTACGATCCGATCCTTCCGCTCACAGAGGACGAGAGGAAACTCTATTCCGAGATTACGGAGACATTGTTGAAGCGTAATCCAGCCTTGGGTGATCCAGAGGAGCTCGCCCAGTCTTTGATGAGGAGGTGGCGCGAGGCTTCCCTCACCATACATCGCTTCCAGACTTCTGGCCCCGACAATTCTACCATCATCCCTCGGCTCGCTAAAGCATCGCTGTCGATACGACTTGTGCCCAATCAGGAAGCGCACGAAGTCGCACGAACATTGACGTCGTCCCTCCGCGCAGAGTTCGACCAGCTTGACTCAAAAAATATCCTGAAGGTTAATATCGATCACCAGGCGGAGCCCTGGCTAGGTGACTATAATAACGAAATCTTCAAGACGCTCGAAAGTGCCATCATGTCAGTCTGGGGCCCCACAGCAGGCCGTCGCCTCTCTTCCGGCCAAGGTCTCAAAAACAACCCCGGTTATTTCACGAATGCAACCCCTCTCACCGAACCCCGCCCCTCACCGACGACATCAAACACTCTCGCGAACGGCTCCACGGAAGACATTGGCGCGCCCACCTCGCCGACCATGCTAGCTCCAAAGCCCTTGTATATCCGCGAGGGAGGATCAATTCCTAGCATCCGTTTCCTCGAGAAGGAGTTCGATGCTCCGGCAGCGCATCTGCCTTGTGGCCAAGCGAGTGATTCCGCGCATTTGGACAATGAGCGTCTTCGGTTGACAAACCTACTCAACAGCACGAAGATCTTTAAAAAGGTCTTCAGCGAGCTGCCGTTGAAATAGGAGGGTTTGGGTGAGCTGAGAAAACGGTAAGAGTATATCGAGGGCGCTAGGGCACTGGGGAAAGGCGTTGGACGGGTTAGGTAGCGTGTGTAAATATACCCCTCATTGTTGTTGCGTCGCTATATTAGAGCATTGCTCGCACACGAACCTTTTGCAGTCGTCTTCTCATCCATCATTCGATGTATCTCTGCGCTCGAACTCTCAGCTATGCTCTGCTTTCCAGCTACTCCCTCAATACTCCACACTCCGCAAGGGCACCGACCCCATCTCCAAACACAACTCAACCATCTCCTTCCTCTCCCCACCCCAAACATCAACAATAAACGCACGCATCAAATCCACCCCGTTAAACAACGCCCCGCTCGTCCACAGCTTCCCATCCCGAACATACCGCTTCTCGACCCACGTCGTCCTCGGATCTTCCTTTCTCAACTGGTCCAGCAAAAACCGGGGCGCCGTCGCCGTCTTACCCGCCAGAACGCCAGCCTCCTGCGCCTGCAACATGCCAGCGCAAACGGTAATAAACGCGCTACTCTGCTCGTACGCCTTACGCACGAACGCGAGTTCCGCCTCAGTAAGCGTATGCATACTGGGATTATGCGCGCCGAGCAAGACGATATCGAGCGGCGGACAAGTATCGAAGGAATCCTGTCATCGGCGGCGTTAGCCCAGCTTATCGTTTTACATAACAGCGTCTAGCGCCCAACGCACCGTAGCCTCGATTTTCATATTCGACGTCAATCGCGCCGTGGTGCCCGTCTCATTGACCCAATGGAAGGTGATGTCGAAGGCATCGTCGAACGCCTTCTGGCTGTAGAACGGGAGGAAATCTCCTATGAACTTCTTGCTCATGCCGTGGAGCATGTCGATGGGCATTACGTCGATGATTTCGGTTTCTCCGCCCATTAGGATTACGCCCGCGCGGATGGTGCGGCCGGGGTTGCGGAGGAAGGAGGATTCTTTTGCCATGGTGAGGGGGAGGTGCGTGGATGGTAGGGAGGGGGGGTTTAAGATGTGTTGTTTGTAGGGATGATTGATGGGAGAGAGATGGTTTTGGCTAGATTGCGGTCTGCTATCCGTTCTTTTATATGCAAGTCTCGTATATCCTGCCTGCTCTTTTTCTCCGCTCCGTTCGGAGTGGTATTGTTAAGCAATGCATCACCCCGCTAGCTCCTTTTTAAGTTCCAAGCATCGCCCGACGGAACCTGACGAATGAGATGGGAAAGATGCTACGTCTTGAGGACGGAAACTCGGCGCTGGACCGGGTTCGGAGGGCGCTGTGCTCCCGTGCCGATGGCTTGACCTGGCGCAGATAGGGTGCTTGGTATGGACGCGCGGACTTGCAGTGTGGAGTGTTGTCTGGGAGAGGATGGTTGGGTTGCAGTGTGGGCGATGATGGGGAGGGAAAGGCAATGGAAAGATCATGAATGAGCGTTATTGTTGCTTGGTTTTACCACTGTGGAAGGAAGTTGTACCAACCCATCCCTCTCATCGAGGCCTTAAACTCCAACAATCTTAACTTTATCTCGTAAGTTCTTATAAATGGCGTGGACTTCCGTCGCCGACTACTTTTCGTATTCATCCACATACAGCTTAGTGCTACCGGCGAGGCGGAATGGGTCCCTCCTAGTATGCCCACTTAGCTGGGCAACTGGAGGAGTCAGATCCTGGTTCTCACACTCCCCGCTCTTCTGTCAATTATTTAGCAGACATTTTTTTTCGGAATGCTGGCATCGTCACTCGTGTTAAAGTCTGATGGCGCATGCCTATGTAATGACCGAGTCAACTGCTTCTGCACTGCGTCAGCGGTGTTTTTCGGTGTTTTTTGTGAGGCTTAAGAGTCGTGTTCAAATTTATGGGTAGCTTTGGCTACCATGCGTGTTTTGAAGTATCTATGCAGGCTCTGGACTGGCTTGTGGGGACTTTGAGATCATAGGGTAGATAGAGTCTAAACAATAAATACACAGGTAATTGTGCATGCGAAACTGTTGCCGAGAGTAAAGGTCAATTAATTGCTTTGTATATGGATCTAAGTCTATAGACTAATGAAGACAGAAAGTCCAGGCCGAATAGAAATATTACACGTCAACAAAACGTTCAAACAAGACATAGCCTTGCTTCAACTTCACACGCTCCAGCATTATGTGTGCCTCTGGCTAGCCTCGCTTCTCACTCATCAGTTAACTTTGGCAATACGAAATCAATCGCCCGTTTCCCCGTGCTGTTATATCCAGGTACATACCTCTCCCCAAAGCCAGAAAGAGCATTATCATACGTAGTCTGCGGCTTAAGCTGACAAATAGTAGCAAAAGTGTCAACAAAGTAATCCGAGAAATTCGACCTCGGAAACGCGTCCAGAATAGTATCCCATTCCGACTGATTGACAGTGATCAAGTCGCCCTAATTTCCAGTCAGACATGACATAGCGATGGCGATGGAGGAAAGGGAGTGCGTACAAAGAGCTGCTTCGCAGGCTCTGGGCCAGCAAGTTCTGCGAAGGTGCCCGCGCTCGTAAGCGCCACTTCGGGCTGCTTGAATTTTGCAATGTCCGGGTTGGTGTGCAGAGCGATGGAATCCCAGACGAGCTGCAGACGGTGCTCATCCCATTCGGTTGCAGCGAATTCGCGGATGAAATTTCTCGCTCCCTGCGCGCCGTCGACTTCGAACCATTTGTCATTGGATACGAAGCTGGTATTGAATGCCCTGCAATCATCAGCATGGAATGGGGAAATAAAATGACTGGTAGAACAGGGCCTGGAGGAAAGTGAGTACGCACCATCCGAGGTCGTGCAGAATCGCAGCAACGGCAAAGGCCTCCACATCAATTACCGAACGGTTGTCGGATGGAAGGTGGTTGACGATCGCTTGGCCGTTGAGCCAGGATCGCATGACGTGGTTGAAACCGTTGGTTGGAAGGCTCTCCTGCGCAAGCGCAATAGAAGCATTGATCAGGGGCGTGTCTGGAACGGAGACACCTGCGATGAGACGAGTCACGGAGTTCAGTATTTGGACCATCTTGGACAAGACGTTGAATAAGGAAGTAGTGAGTGATAGGTGCTACGGCAGATTGAAACTTTGATACCATAACCACGGGTTTTATGCATATCAAATTCATTCTCAGGAGAGCGTTAAGATGAACCCAATTACTAATGCATAGCAAATTGCTAAGCAGCCATTTGCAATATACTTGCTTGAGAATCATGACGTTCAGCGGCCGCGGAATGATGACCCTGTTGCCTAGGGGGTAAGAGGGTCAAACGGGAAAGGTGATCACGCCATTGGACGAATTGAGTGCGATTAAAGAGAATGCCTGAAATTTGCGCTGATGTTAAGATTTATAGATGGATACCGTGGACGGATATGGGGGTGAGATGGTTGGATTTGCATTGATCGGCACGGCACGGTAGTATCGTTTTAGCCGTTCCGGTCGGGCTTTGTAGCCGTTCCGGAATATGCATGCACGGCCTTCACATCTAGCCGCTCACTTCTGGGGAGGAAGGAAGGAGGTTGGATTGAATTAAAGAAAACATGGACGTGATGTTTAGCTGCATGCAGTTTTTTTTAGCGTGTTTGCAAGACAAGGTACTGTTTCTTTGTAGTTCACAAAGTTGGGGGTATATCTGTACGTTTTCAACTAGTATGATAATGTGAAAGCTCCGAGGATTTATACATGTCAAGTGAGTTTATCGCTGTTGCTTCTCCAGTCTTCCAGGCCGTCACATCCCCGGTCTACACCCAGACCTCTACCAGCATCCATTCTCACACCAACCACTCACTGCTCATGCCTTTCCGCAGTCCTCCTTCGCTAACCGCAGTCTCCATCTCCATGATCGCATACCGCCGTTCCAGTATGCTAATCGTAGTCTCAGACCGTCGCACCCGCTCTTACTCTGTTGCAGCTGCAACCTACACCGTGCCAATCGTTGCGCTCGTGTGAGACCTCTGCCGTGCGTTCGCAGAGACTCACATCGGCATTTGCCATGTCATGTTCAATCTCAAGACGTCCATGTATTTCAGCTATTTTCCCTGGTGTCGATCCTGTAACGAAGACAAGATCCGCAACAGCAGTGGATCTGAGGCATAAAAGGTCAGCTCGAGTAGCACGAGGCCACAAGTTATTCGGGATTCCTAGGGCGGCGTGATCGATGTCTAGGTATTTCTTAATCTCGCTCAGTCCCTCGGCATGCTGCTAGGCTAATTCCGAGGTTGCGAAAATGTTTGGATGCAGGTTGGTGTGGATGTTTTGTGTGGAGTGGTGGCTTTGAGTATGTGGCTTGGGAAGGTTTGATATCGCAGGCACGGAGGACGGCATGTCGCATACTGAGTGGACAAACAAGCCGCTATCTGGTACGCTCATGGACGAACGACCGACCGACAAAGTGCTTATCCTGAATTGTCCTCGACTGTGGCTGCGCGGCCCTGCGAAAAAGCTCATCAAACAAAGGACAGCTAATAATGGCATGTCCATGTCCCAGAACAAAGACCATTCACAAACCCTCGACTGTCTTTATCTCAAGCCCTAGTCTTTGTCCACCTCTTTGAATATCAACGGATGCCCATTATTACATTCAACTCTTCAATCCCGCTTACCACTTATCACGTCATCTAGCAAACGCGCAACAACAGCACCACCTCAACCATGCATCTCCACACCACAGAAACCCACAATCTTCGCGAAGAAGACCTCCTCGCCATCCAAGAAAACTGGTACCTCGATGCTACAACAATGCATCTAGCCATACCAGCCGGCCTACGACCGCACACGCCTCCATCAAGCTGGGCGCCCAACCTCGTCGAAGCGCTGCGCCGCCTCTCTGAGCTGACAGTCGATCAGATGGAAAGGGCGCATTCGCTCCTCGAGACCTATTTCCGCGCCAGAATCAGGTGCAATCTGTATAAGATGCAGCAAAGGAGGATTCGTGCGAGTCTTGAAGTTGTGGATGTGCAGGATGCGATTCGTAGCTTGGAGCTGATGAATAGGGGTCAGGCGATGGAGGATGGGAGTAGGTCTAGTTCTGTAGTAGGGGCTCGACTGCCGCCTTCGGCTGTTGCCTCCTTTGATTCTGGTAGTAAACGCAAATTTAGCGTCGGAGATGAGTATCAGGTAGGTGTAAGGTCACCGCCTAGTAAGGCCCGACGGTTTTCTGATCATGCTGGCTTCGCACAGCAGGAGGACCAATTACAAACTAGTCTTTCGGAAGATAGCGATGAGTCGAGGTCTGCGACACCAGCTTGGTCCATCGCCGGGATGCCTGCGAAATTGCGTGCCTCATCCGTCCCCGGTAACAGCTCGTCTCTAGGCTACGACACCAACCCAAGAGCTTATTCGACATCCAAAGGCAGCATATCGAAAAGAGCGGCATCAATTCCTAACCTCCAAATCGCCCCACCTCAACCGTGCACACTATCAATTCCCACACCTTCGAAGCTCTTCGCCTGCAGTCCGATCTCCGCACTCTTGAACTTTCCACAAAGCCCAGTCGACTCGCCAACGCGGCTCCCTCCTGTCTCGGCGCTCATTCAGGAAACGCAGACATCCGAGCAGCCGTGGGAGGAGTCCCCGGAGCTTCAAGTGAGGCGGCTGGAATTGGAGGAGGCGCAAGCTGCGCTGGAGGTCGCGCGGCAGAAACACCTCGTCGCTACTAACAAAGCGGCCATTGCGCGCTTGGAGATGAATGGAGTGCCACAGCGCCCGCGTTCTTCACTGGACGAATCGAACGATGGTTGAATGGACAAACCCTTTTGAGTGTAGGTGTTCGTGAAGTGGAGAGGTGAGTATATGATCTAGCAATGAGAATGCATTTTGTTGGAGCGATTGAACCGTATTCCGAACGAAGTGAGTCTAAACGATGAAACTGTTGCAAGCCGTGTGGCGCGACCCAATGGATGAAAAGGTTGCGATGACGGCTTGTAGGTTGCGCTCCTCTCTGATTGGCCACGCTAGCGAACCTGATCACCACCGAGGGTAAGACTCCATTCGGCATCACGATTACCGTATGGAGGACCATGCTCCAAACACAGATTTCGTCACATTTTTCATTCTGAATGTGGCGATATTAATATTGACGCTGACGCTTCATGTGTTGGGGATTAAGGTGGCAAAAAGCGAGGCTGCGCAAGGCGTTGAAGACATATCCACGTCAAGATTGACCTGAGGGCGTTGCTGTGGCCTGTAATGAATATCTGAGGCTCACTTCTGTAGGTAGTCACAAGGCGGGAAAATGGGTTGGGACGCCACGGTTGCAGGTGCCCTCCTCTCCGTTCATTCGAATCGGCGTCGATGGACTTGTTTAGTCGAACGAATCAAAGCAATTAACACGAATTGTAGCATCACAAGCCACGTAACCGTATTCATGATGAACAAATCCTCTATGGAATTGGTATCGTTAGAATTCTCGCTCTGTCAAGACGAGCTCCAAACACATCGTCCCGTTACTGGGCCAACATTGCCGCCGTTCGTGATAGAGACGACCCTCATTGTATCGCGGTAGCAGATCCCTTAGATCTTGTACTCCTTGTCGTCCTCCTCGTGGATAACCTCGACCTGCTCCTCCTCATGGCGCTCACCCCTTCCGATAAAAGCAGACTCCTTCAAGTGGTTCAACCTGTCCTCCTCGCGATCGGCCTTGCGGAAAGTAAGATAGAAACCGATACCACCAATCATAGCGACTACAGCGACGGAGCCGTAGTTCCAGACAAGCAAAGGGTCTTCAGACAGACCGACAAGAGCCTGGCCGAGCGCCGAGGAGACAGCGGAAGTGAAAAGGGCAAGGCCTTGCACGGTAGAACGCATGTTCTGCGGAGCTTTGGTGTAAGCGTACCTGGTACGGATTAGCACGCAGTCATTAACACCAGTGATGCAGAAACTCACTCAAGCTTGGTGATGGAAGCTAACACTTCGGACACGCCAATCAAGCCGAACGGGAAGATCTGGACCCAGACGGAAATATCGGCATTGCAGTCCTTGCCGGCATTGGTCATGGCGTTGATCTTGTTTCCGCACGGGGACATCTTGTAGATGTAGTACTGAATGACGCAGGCGGACACCATGGCGAGTGAGCTAAGCGCGAAACCGGCTGTGATCCGTTTGATGGGAGTGACTGGGGTGTACAGTTAGCGAGGGTGCCAGAAATAGTAGTGGACCTGGCAGTTACATACAGTTGATACCCATCTTCCGCAGTCCAGGGTAAACAATGAAGTCCATGATCGGGATCACTATCACAATAAAGATGGGATTCAATTTGGCGACAATGTCGTTGGGTGTAGAGCCCAGATTCATAGTGCCGGCTTGCGAGGTCAAGTTGTTCATCATTTGGTTGTAGGCGAGCCAGTACAGCGGGTACCAGAGGAAAACCTTGCAGGCGAGGATGCCGCGGCGTACTTCATCGACCCACTCGTCATCGAACGTCATCCATTCCGGCACGGTCTCGCCTCGCGCGCGGATGACGCTGGGCTTGCAGACCTCCCAGAATTTGGGGTCGCGCATGTTCTTCTTGCTGTTACACTGTCAGTACGACGGCATTGAAGCGTTGATTGAAAGCCTACAAAGTACTGGGGTTCCACGAGCCACGTCCTTTGAATGCGAGACGGAAGAGCTTCCAAGCCTTGGGCATGACGGAGCCCGTAGGAGGAGACAACTTGTAAGACTTCTTGAACCACCAAAGGACAATTGGGCACACAAGGTAGCAGATGGTCGGCAGCGTATATGACAGCCAGAACCCAACGAAATGCTCCGAATAGACCATAGCTAGTGAACCCGTGAGCGAACCGAGGTTGACCAGCAGGTAGAAATAGAGGTAAATGCGCGCCGTCGTGGTGGCGGGGTCCACAATCTCCTTTTGGCCATGCTTGTTCACGCGGACGTAGGCCTTAGTGTCCTTGTACTGCTCGGCGATGAGGGGCGAAATGTTGGACTTGAAGCCGCCGGTTCCAATGCCCATGATGACAAGACCGACCGAGAAGATGCCGAGAGCGGTATCGGGACGCACAATGATCTGAGGAATAGCCGACATGATCAGGATGATGTGGCCGACGATGGCAACGATGTTCGCATACTGGATGGTGAGGTAACGGCCCCAGTACTGGTCGGCGAAGTAGGCGCCTAAGAGCGGGGTAAAGTAGGACCAGAACTGATTGAAGGTGGTCATGCCTGTTGAAGCGCGTTGTCCCTTGCCCAAGGCGCCAGATCCCGGCTTCTTCAGAAAGCCAGCACCGGTCTTGGAGCCCTTGGGAAGCTTCTTCTGGATGAAGTTGACGAAGACGGCACTGGTGCCATAGTATGAGAATCGTTCGGCAAACTCAACGAATGCAACGGTCCATGCCGTCCACGGGATGCTGCCGGGGACGCGGGGTAGAGTGGCCCACTCCTCCTCGGTGGGGAACGGCTGCAGGAGATTCTCCGACTCATCATTGACGGACGTCGAGCTGGGAGTGCTTGCCACGGGAACAGGATCGACGAGCGAAGCGCCTTTGGCCACCTCGAGACTGGCTCGCGTGGTGATGTTGGCTGCCATGACTGCGGCCCGCGTGAGTGTCGAGTGGGTGTCAAGAGAGTGTCGAGTGGGCGGTCAAGTGAGTGTCGAGGTGGGAGGTTGACGGAGTGCGTGTGTGCGCGGGTGCGCGTGCTTCACTTCATATACGCGTCAGACTGCCGGCGCGCATATCTCTGTTCGGCAAACGCCCAAGACTTGGGAGAGCGCTAGAAAAAGAGTTTCCTATCTGAACAGCTCTTATCGGCTGTACCGCGCCCGTCCAAAGGCCAGGCTTCGGGGATTCTACAGATCTGGTTGCAGAGTTGGATCCTCGAGTCGCGCATCGCCACTCAAGGTGCAGAGAAGCATGGGCAAGACAGGGCCAAGGCGATGCCCAGCTGGCTTATATGCGGCACAACGGTGCCCTGAAGCTTTTTCCGTCCTGGGGAGTTTAGCGGCAGATTGCGCCAAGCATTTGGGAATGTTTACCATATGCGCACCTGCCCATTTGGGCAGCCACCTCCCGGCACCGCCTGCGAGCCAAGCAGTTGGTATCGCACTGCACCCTTCAACGTTTCTCCCAGTACGACATGCAGCTCCTCGAGAGTAGCCGACCCATCCTTATGCCTGGGATTTGGAAAGGAAGAACAACCTCCAAATGGCATAGAGGGCGGCCAACAACTACGTCGTGGCCGAATGGATCCTGCTGCAGGAGCGTATCCAGGATATGGATGCTGAAGGTAGATCGGCGGTAGTACATCTCGATCAGCTGTCGTGCAAAGTCGAGACCAAGAGACCTGCTGTCCTCAGAATGAGGTGGCTTCTTCCACCACGTCTAGGTCCATGGGAGCACGGTCGGTTTCAAGTCCCATGCATTTTTTGGCTGGTTTCGGCGGCTCAGGTGGTGCTCGAGGTCACGGTATTCGACGCGTTGAAGGGGTCTTCCATACACAAGGCCACGGATCTCTCGTAGAAGCAGGGAATGCATGGCACCTGCGAATGGCAGCAGGAAAGCCTTGCTGTAAGCATCTGACTGCGAGTCAAGGTCCCTTTCAATCGTTCGTCGAGGGCGCTGCGGAGAGACTCCAGAAACGGGTCACAAAGTCGTCCAATTGTGTCGTCGAGCTGTTGATATCTCCAATCTGCCTAAGGATATGGGCAGGGTCCTAGGCCCCTTGTTATCGTTGGACAATTCACAGGTTGCGCTTTCGGATGGACCTGTGGTGCGTCAGCACGACATCGGCTTCTTCCGACGAAAACGGTCGCTTACGCATCATTGGCATCGCGGTACGCATCAATAGACCCTTGGGAGCGATCTGGAATGGACGGAGATGACATTGTCGTCAAGGCGAGCTCGGGAAGGGGGTCCCGGTGGAATATAGATGGGGACAGCCGGTGTGCGACGGGACAGCAGAAGAGGGCGCGCGTCGCGCTTCTGAACTTTGGAACGAAACCTCCGCGTAAGCACGTGCGTGCAAGAACACCGCGGACGGCAAGGCGGACATCGCGCAGGCACGGATGCGGGAATTCATAGCTATCCTAAGCGCGTTGCTGTGGCTCGGGTGAGATAACGTTGATGGGATGGATGAGTGTCGAGAAGGCGCGCTTAGTGCTACATACGTAAGCCGCCGGCCACCGTACATCCCGATCATCGCTTAACCCCAGCAGAGCAACTGCGCAATTGATACAACACTTGGATTAGTACATGAAGTAGAAGAGACGGCAGCTACATGTGTACGAATTGCAGATATTTCATGACGATGGAATGTTACAGCACTGAGCGTTGCAGCGGTGCGCCACCATGCACAGCCCGCCAACTCCGCCCCTCGCGCTACCTCTCACCACTTTTGGGCTGCCACCCGAGTACTGACTTCTGAATCTCAACACGTTATTTGCCATACTGCATCCCTGGTAACATTCGTTCTCTCCTTTCTGCAGCCGGCTCCATTGCCATTCTCCCCTGATATTGCGAACCGCCAGCAGGCCTCGCCGTTGGCAACGCAGGCCTTGTTCACCATCTGCCTCGAGAGCTTCAAGATCGTCTTCGCCGCGCAAGACTTCGCCAAACATTTCGAGGTCTTAAACACGAGTTCCCAGCAACAGCGCCTTCGTCTTTTGCTCTGGGGCGAGGGCGTCGACGTCCTTGCGCGTCGGGGTGCCATTGGTAGGCCGTACTTTCAGGAGATGAATGCCAGCCATGTCCGCCCTACGATTTTGAGATCGTTTGAGTCTGTGCGGTTCCTGATCGCTCATTTCAAAGTTTACGAAGACCGATATGGGCTGAGGAACGGTGACATGGCTAGTTTGGTCAATCTCAGCGGATCGGCCCCCACCGATGACGGGTTCCAAGAAATGGTTCGAAAGAACCAGAGACAGAAGAGCGCTAGAGCGGCTACTAGGTGGGCCGTATTTGATGCAGAAAGAATGAGAGAGACCAACGAACGGCTGACAACATTGATCAACGGGTTGGTGGACATGACGACCGAACTTAGTAATTTACAAGAGGTCATACGGGCGATCAACACTGCACTACTGAACATTCAAACTGCGACTTTTGGAGGTGCAAGGACGACAACGGGCGGGTTATAATATCCGCAGTTTCTCGTCAGGTCGTGGCCTTGGTACGCAACCCGTGTGCAAGCCAAAACTTCTATCTCCAGCTGAAGAGCATGGCATTTACTGATGCAAGGCGGCTTTGAGAATAGGTACTGATCCTTCTGGATGAGCTTTGCTGACATACAACCTGCGTTTAGGACTTACAAAACTCTGTGGACACATTCCATACTGCGCACGAGATCCTCGCATCGATTGAGAGTTTCTCTTTGGCGGACGCTTCGACGAGCGAACCGGAAACTTCCACCACGGCGGAGGAGCTAATTCTGCAATCTGATTCGGAGATAACGGCCTCCAGCCATTGTGATTCACCCCACGGCGAACTCAACAATGGCCCGCCAACAGAGGTTGCGTCTGCTGATCCAGCCTCCCATCGCTCTTTGCCCCCTTCAACGCAGCACTCTACAGGCATCTCGATACCTGCGTCTGAAATCTCTTTGGTGATCTTCGCTAAAGATGTCACCCCTTGTACGCCGCTTAGCTTTGCGGCACTCTCCCAACCAGCAAGAAAATCCTCATCGAACACGACCCTGTCACTATTGATGGTAACATGGACTTGCGCGCCCTGACGCAAGGAAAGCCATATCGCGGTAAGCAGGTATACATGACTTTGTTTCATCTTCGCATGCACAACCTCAAAAAACGCGACTTCTTCTTCAGAAGACACTGCCGGGATTCTGGCCGGGATATTTGTCCTTCAAGCATACGCACCACCGAAAAGAAGTCTAGGGTGTCGATGTCTACTCTGTTCACACAGAAGACAAGTCGCCTTGATATTGAGTCACGAAAGTCACGCTATATTGATAGCGATTCATCGGATGAAGATGTAGTACATTCTCGGAACCAATCACGTACCTTTGGTACCTCAAGGTCATGGATTGGGCGTCGTGGCTCTAAATCATCTCACACGTCTAGCATATCCTGGTTCGGGCGATGTGATTCGAGAGGGTCGAATGTGTCCGATGATAGCTACAACGGCGACGCGGACGACAGAAAAGAGGAAAGTGGCATCGGCGTTACGACTACCAAGACTTCCACCAACAACATTCGTCTAGAGTTCTCTAACTATGCGTGTATTAACCCGAAGAGGAGCGGTAGACGGGGCAAGAAGAAGTATGTATTTGATTTTGGGGGGAACAGCTATAGGTGGAAGCGCAAGATGAGTTAGAGTTGGAAAAGATGTGTCGGACTACCGCTCGCATTCGCTTCATCTGCACCGTAATGGATTGAAGGATCCAGTCGTGAAGATAAAGCCGATGGGTGATTTCACAGAGACCTCTGCCGTAAAGGATCCATGTATCCCGCCATGCAGACTGCGTTTACCTCTACAATGTGCACGAGTAAGTCTCTATTGTCATTTCCTCCAAACCAGAGCATAATCCCGCTGACCGTTTTAGCATCGTGATTGCTACAGGTATTATCGCCCTTGTAGATAATGCCATTCGTTTCCACCAGACGCTTTCACGCTATCCTCGGGCTACGCTTATTTTCAGATCTCGGGCTACGCTCAACCTCCGATTGGGCGTGAGCAGAGTTCGGAGGTTCTCGGTGTTTATAAGCACACTACTTGGATAAGTAGGCTTTGAGATGAATCTTTCGCTAATGTCGAGAAGAAAGGACAGAAGATAAAGCGTTAAGGTTAGCGCTTTGCTCATTGCAAATGTTTCGGACCGCCAATCACGGACTTGAGCACGTAATCAATCGTAACAAACTCTTTCGCCTTCGCCCGGCCCGAAGAATGCCGTTCTGCATGATACCCTGGCTCACGAGCGTTATACGATCATTACCCATAAGCGAGCCCTATTAGAGTAAAGTGCGCTGCAGGTAAGCCTTTTTCCATTGGTTAACAACTTCCTTTGTCATACATTTTTAGATTGCCATGATGTAGGCACGAGGGGTTTGTGTGCCACTGTGCTTTCCATCCACCATCACCTTGTCTGCGCTCATCGTACCTACAATCTGCTCCGACTCACCATCATGAAGGTGGTGGTTCTGTCTAGCGTAGCAACGGTTTTCCTGGGCGTGATTGCTGCCCAAAACCCTCTCACGCTCGATGGCATCGAGGCGGCTGTAACAACTCACAAGTGAGAAATAGGCCTTCTCCATCACATAGTAAGGCCCGAATTCTGACACAGCGACAGTCTTGAGCAAAATTTGCAAGCCCTCCAAGAGATAGTAAGTCGTTTGAAGCTTAAAGTCGACGAGGTCTTAACGCGACGACAGGCAGACGGGAATGGCGGCAACCGTGCTTCAGGCAAGCCTGGCCATACAGCCTCGGTTGACTTCGTAGTCAAGCGTGCGGAAAGCTTCGGTGATAAGCTGCAAGTCTGTCTACAAGGGTTTACGCAGACAGTATACTACATCAACAGCGTGAACGTGAGCGGCAAGTATGCAAACAATATCACCATCAACAGCCCGTAAGCCTCAACATGCAGCAATCTTATCTCCCACTAAAAACCATCAGGCAAGGCAATCTTCCCGGAGTCGTTACGGGAGACCTCGCCATCACGCCAGGTGGCATGTGCACTGATCCGGAGTGGGAAAACGTGGACGTTACTGACAAGATCGCGCTGATCGTGCGAGGTAATTGCACGGCTGGTGTGAAGATTAAGGCAGCGGCTAGCCATGGAGCCAAGGCAGTCATGCTCTACAATAACTTTGCTGGAGAGGATTACATCTTCCCAACGTTGGGGCCTGGTATCAATATAGAGGTGTGTGTCAGTTGCCTAGTGGGACCTTAAAATGGACTGATCATTGGCCAACAGGACATTGTGCCGAGCGGCATTGTGAGCCAGCAAACGGGCACTACATGGCTAGAACTGCTTCGCAATAACACGGTTGTCACGGTCACTTTGGCCGTTAACTCGACGGTATGTTACCTAGAAAACGTATTCCTATGAGCTGAGCGCGATGTAACAATCTCGTTTCTAGTGGGAGAAGAAGACCGTCAACAACGTGTTCGTCGAAACCACGGAAGGAGCTTCGGATAACATCATTATGCTTGGTGCGCATCTAGACAGCGTTTCGGCTGGACCTGGCATAAACGATGATGGGAGCGGCGTCACAGCCCTGTTGGAAATTATGAGAGGTTTCGCTGAACACACAGGGTACAACCTGACAATACGGTTTGCATTTTGGGCGGCTGAAGAGTACGTTACACCACAGCAACCTATTCTTGGACTTGGGACAGAGAGAGTACTGAACATGCACAGGGCGGGCTCCGTCGGGTCAACTTACTATACGGATAACCTTACCCCTGAGGAGCTGGCGAAGATCAAGATCTACTTCAACTATGATATGATTGGTAGTCCCAATCCGGTTTACGAAGTAAGTTTCTGTCATCTCAAGCTCTTTCGCCCGGCATATCCGAAAGGCAAACTAGCACTAACCTCCAAAGGTTGCAAACAATAGCATCATCGAAGCCTGGGCAGCACAGGAACTATGGACCTACATAATCGCGCAAGGCAAGAGGCCGGATTCATACGGGTACGTGACTATCCCCCTGGCCCCCACCCGACCAAACCGTTCCCCTACTTGAGCAAATCCGCCTCATCCGAGCTTACAAATAGACCCTTCGACCCCCAAACGGACTGGGCCGGCTTCGTTGCACGCAACGTCTCTGTTGCCGGCCTCTTTACGGGTAGTAGCGCGGCAAACGACCCCTGCTATCATAGGGCTTGCGACAGGTTCCCGGGTAATATCAATTCGGAAGCGCTTACGGTTAATGCGAGGGCGGCTGCGCGGGCTGCTGCTAGGGTGGCATTGCACCTGGATGAGATGCCTGCTTTTGGTAGGGTGAAATGAGATGGATAGCCGTTGTGCTGTGGAGCAGGCGTTTGGGGCGGGTTTCGTGGGGGCTATGCTTGCACGGAGGCTGTGAAGGGTCGGCGGGTAAGGGAAACGATGGAGGCATGCGACTGCGCAAGCTTGTACCGGGCGCGTAGTTAAGTTTCTAGGTGATTTAGTGCTGCAATTGGAATTGTCGTCAGTCTCGATGTAAGCGCCATTTCGTTCAAGTGTGAACGACGATGAGATGAATGATGAAAGAGTGGGGAGCGCTCACGGCGAGGCTGGCGTGAGATGACGTAACCACAGCCCTCGCTTAGACAGCGGATAAGCTACGGGATGCAACGTCGCCTCCGCAAGCCTTTTCATCCACCTTCACCGCCCCCAATTCAGCAGACTCGTTGAGCTTTGACAAATATCCTACCATCAAATGCTCACGTGTAGGGGGAGTGCATAGAGCGGCGGTCTGCACCAGTGTCCTCGGCCCGTCACCGACAAAGCGCCCCGGAATGCGCCTTTTCTGCGCCCTCTTCATCATACCTCGTCCTTCATCCGCCTTTTCGGAGTGTTATTGCATATACGGGTCCTGATTGGTTCATTTCCCCTGAACGACGGTGAGCCCCCAGCTGGAAGCGTTCCCAATCGGCCTATAGGGCTAGCCCCATGGCCTGGCGGTATGCCGATTTCGCGATTCCTCGGCGAGTCAGCTTGCAACATCTCTGGCGGTCGGGGAGATGAGTCGGATTAGCGTGCCGCACGGTGGGTGGTCAGCGAACGAAATACTCCATCTGCCGAATCACATTGTATCGTCTTATGCAGGGACAACCGTTGGCTTTGCTGTTAACCACTGAGTCAGACCCGCCGCAGACCCGCTGCTATGGCCTGGGTGAGACATGATCTCTCTGTTCAGATCGTTGGTCGCCCATACAGAGGCTTATTTTGGTCCTCCCGGCTCGTTCGTGTTCAACCGCATATCAGCCCACGTTCTCTACCAGAAGCAGGCAACGGTTACAACGGTTATTCTGGGAAGGCACCGAGTGGCACCTCGTGTTGCCTACCGTTCGCAAATCCAGTGAAAGCGTTCACGTCATGCTTGAGGATGCTTATCCAACATCGATTGTACTACTTGCTAGGCATAGCCTCGCCTCAACCAACAGTCCATTGCGTCCACTGAATGGGCACAACCCTCGGGTTTTCTCCCGATCGTCTGTCTACGGTTGAGGCATATTCACAAAGGCAGGACAACAGCGTCACAGTGAACTGTCCAATCAAGCCACCTTTTGGAGATGTCGTATGTTATCAACATGACTCTGCAGTTTGGTCGGCGATATCTCGACAGTTACTCACCTCCAAGTTGTCTACCGGATGACGACGCAGGCACTATGCGAAAGCACGAGAAGTCGGTCAGGCTGGCATATACTTGACCGCATTGGGCTAGCGTGCTCGCTTCGGAAGCGGTTCTTGCATGCCACTCATGCGACTGTCCGCTAGGAGCGACCGAGATGTTGGTGTCCGGCTCCGCTAGCCTGCAGAACGCTCAGTCCTCCACGAGGGCGGCTTGCTGAAGGTGCGGCAGACTACAGCTGGAATGGATTGATGCCTGGTGCCTATTGTCCGCCTTTTTGAGGATTGTGGATTAGCGCCGCGTGTGTGCTCGCGCTCGCCGTTGGATGCTGATTCGTCGCATGGGCCATGAGCGGGGATCCAGCGGCTGGCCCCCCGTAGCTCAGTGCCCCACTTAAATATCTCACTGGCCGCGGCTGTTGCTGAAAATACATCGACGGAAAGGCAGAGCTTGTGCCGGCATGCTGCGGCTGAGCCCTCTATCACCAACCCTACAACCATTTATTAACACACGTCGAGCCCCCGATGGACGCCATTCGTTTTCAAGAGCAGTCTCAACCCCTGGGCGTTCTTAGCCAGGCTCATAACTGATCATGGACTCTCAGATCTCCAACCTGGACATGATCAACATCACTAGACCTCACTCAAAAGCTCCTAGCATGGCCAACGAAGCCCCCCAACAGCGCCCACACCTCCGGGTGAAGAAGCAACCACCGCAGAAAAGTATCAATCAGTTCTGGGACAAGTTCACCACCAAACATCCTGGAAAGGTCTTCACGATCCTGCCCGACAACCTCTACGCAAAGCGCGCTGCAGCAAATGCGCCGAAAGGGTCCATCCCCGGACAGAATGCGCTCCAATCCTATCAAGAGGCCGTCGACGCTTGCACAAGAAAGGTCGAGAAGATCGTCAAAGAGAGCCGACGCCTGAACGTCAAATACCGCGATCCGCACTTCGACATCGAGGCCGACTTCAAGCGATCGCAACAGAATCCGGAAGTGCCGCCAGACTGTCTAGCGGCGCTGAATGAAGATTCGACTACCTTCCAGCCCATGTCGGTCAAGAGAATTGAGGTAACGCCCTACGTTCCGCTACCGCCCCGCGTCACACAGGCTAATTGGTTGTGAAATACAGGACATCTTCGACCGACCCCAGTTCTTCATCGAAGGCGCGACTGCCAACGACGTCCGACAAGGCAACGACGGCGACTGCTGGTTTATGTCGGCATTGGCGACGATAAGCAACAAGGAAGGACTCATCCCCAAGGTCTGCGTTGCGCGCGACGAGCAGGTGGGCGTATATGGTTTCGTGTTCCATAGAGGTAGGGCCCGAGACATGCGCGAGCTAGAGAACACAGCTGACGTCGCACAGATGGAGAGTGGATTTCCGAGGTCATTGACGATAAGCTATACCTGATCAAGGAAGACTTCGACGACGCCAGACTAGGACGACATCAATGGCTGGAGCTGCAAAACCGGAAAAGTCCCGAGGACGAATACCGCACCGCGATGCAAACAGGGTCCAGAGCTCTGTACTTTGCGCAGTGCAGCGACCCGAACGAGACGTGGCTGCCACTACTCGAGAAAGCCTACGCTAAGGCGCATGGCGATTATTCTGCTATTGATGGAGGCTTTGTTGGCGAGGGCATCGAGGATCTGACCGGAGGTGTCACCTCGGAAGTCTTCGCGACCGACATCCTCGACAAGGACAAGTTCTGGCGCGAGGAGCTTCTCCAAGTCAACAAGACGTTCCTCTTCGGCTGCGGCCAGATGGGCGGTATCTATGGCCAACGCAAGGGCATCCAGGAGAAGCACGCATATTCCATCATGGAAGCCCGGGAGATTGACGGCCAACGCTTGCTCAAGCTCCGCAATCCATGGGGCAGAACCGAGTGGACCGGTAGGTGGTCCGACGGCTCTGAGGAGTGGACGCCAGAATGGATGCAGAAGCTAAATCACCGTTTTGGCGATGATGGCGTGTTCTGGATCTCATATCAAGATCTGCTTAGACACTACCAGCACTTTGACAGGACCCGCCTCTTCGGGCCCGAGTGGACCGTCTCCCAGCAATGGACAAGCGTCAACGTCCCGTGGTCAGTTGACTATTTGGACACCAAGTTCAAGATCCACCTGTCTGAGCCAAGCCCAGTCGTCATCGTACTAAGCCAGTTAGATGATCGCTACTACCAAGGTCTGGAAGGCCAGTATGAGTTCAACTTGCAGTTCCGCCTCCACAAGGACGACGAAGAGGACTACATTGTTCGCAGCAACACAGCCTACTTTATGAAGCGTTCCGTTTCCACTGAGCTCGATCTGGAAGCGGGCAACTACACGGTCCTCTTGAAAATCAAGGCGACCAAGATGGACAATCCTACTCCCGAGGAGGTCATTCGTGCTAGTTGCAACAAGCGGCGCGAGAAGCTGCTTGCTATCGGGCTGTCGTACGATCTCGCCCACGCGAAAGGACAGTTCCGGCAACAGGAGAAGGAAAAGGCCCAGCGAGAGCGCGAACACAAGCTTCAGCGCAAGAAAGCCCAGATGAAACACTCGTATGAGCAGCGCCAGAAGCTGCTAAAGAAGGCGAAGATACGAGAGCAGAGGAAGGCTGCCAAGCAGTCGCATCGAAAACCGAAGAATAGTGACCTGCACGAAGTCCGCAAGACACTTGAAGGTCTTACCGGTCTCGGTATCAATAACGTTGAGGAAGAAGGTCGACCATCCGACACCGAAGACGCTAAGCCGGTACACCAGGCTGTCGCACGCCATCAGCGAGCCGCCAGTACCGGCGCCGCCGACATGTCTCGCGAAAGGTCGTCCAGCCCTGGTGGCGGCTTTAGCGGCAGGGGTGGGTACAATAGAGGCCGAGATGGCTATAATGCGGCGCTTCCCGGAGCTTTGCAAGGTCGCGGTGGCTATAACCGCGAGGGTACCCCCATGTCTAGCATGGCTGAAGCCTTGGCTCAGTCTGGGCAAAGCGGGCAGTGCCAACGGTCTTCCAGCCCGAGCAGAGGATATGGAGGGAGAGGAGGGTATAACCAGAACGCCGCAGGATTTGAAGGCAGAGGCGGCTACAATGCTGAGGCATACCAAGGTCGTGACGGATACAATGGCCGCGATGGATACAATGGCCGCGATGGATACAATGGCCGCGATGGATACAATGGCCGCGACGGATACAACGGTCGCGATGGCTACAATGGTCGCGACGGGTACAACGGTCGCGATGGCTACAACGAGGGCGGCCAAACCGACTCACCTCTCCCCACTCCTCTGAGTGAGGAGTTCCGTCCCGGCACCCCGTCTCAGCGTCACTACAGCCCGCGTCCTGATCGCAAGCATACTCAACCCTCGCCCACACCTTCCCGCCGCCCAACGCTCTCCCCCATCCCTGGTCTAAGGCCCGGTATTCAGGTTACCCGCGGTCGAGGCACAAGCGTGTGCTCTCACCGCGCTCGCCACGGCGTCCTGTCGCCCGGGGAGATTACCGATGATGATACCTGGGATTCCGACCTCGATGGCCCAGACTCGTGCGATTCCGATCTTGATGCCACGGATGACGAAGGCTTTTACGATCACCGCCATCGTGTCCGTTACCAGTATGAAGAAGAAGAAGATGAGTTCGACCGCGATCCTTGGAACGCTGTCTGTGTTCTTGGTCTGCGCGTCTACTCCAAGGATACGGATGTTACGATCGAAGTCCACAATGGCGAGGGCGAGCGCAAGAGGACTGATGGCGATGACGGGTCGTCGGTCATCAGTGCGCCGTGTGTAAGAAAGGAAACTGTCCTGGACGTTGATGATAGTGCGGCAGACGCTACTAGTCCGCTGCGCACGAGGGGCAACTTGGACTCAATGCTCAAGGAGAAGGCCTTGTTGGTGGGAAATTCGCCGGCTGGGAAGGAGAGGGATAGACAAGGGACGCTTTCGTAAGGGCATATGCTAACGCGTGGGTCTGACAGTCTCTTTCCTTACTCTTCTTCGGTGTTTGGTGTCGTTTTTCTTTGACATATCTTTTAGATGGGTATGCAATTGAGCGAGGTGTTTGGATGGGCACACAAGTCTGGATCATATGGTCAAATTGTCATAGCTCTCGGGAGGCTTTCTGTTGGCGTTGTGGCTTGTTTTCTCGCGCGGGCAACGCAGCGCTTAGTTATCCGCTCAGTACACATCTCAATAACACCTTATTCTACCCTAATGTCTTCCTACTTACACATTCTTTTAAGCGCATCCCTCGTGCTCAGCCCCTCATAAAATCCCCAACGCCATCGCATTGTCCCTCAGACACACCCCCTCCACCCGTCCTTCATTCATCTCCATCAGCCGACGCGCTGGCGCTTCGATCAACGGTTTTGCATATCCTTGCTGTCGATGCCTGGCTTTTACGTAGAGCTCTTCGAGCAGATGTTCGGATTTGCGAGCTGTATTAAGTAGGTGGCGTGGCATGTTACGAGGGTGGCGGAGATAAACAGTGGTGACCAAAAACGGTGATGATGGTGAATGGCGTTACAATATCACCAGAGAATGAAAACCAAACAGAAAAGTGGACGCTATGACGAAAGAGGAGGTACAACAAACGTTTACTTCTACGCAAATCCAGAGCCGCACCCCACCTCGGCGCAAGGTGTTCAAAATGCCTCGTCTGGCAGCCGTCTCCGTCAATTTCAAATGCGCGCACTGCGCTAACGTGCCCAGTCAGACCGAACCCAATCTCGTCACCTGCGGCGGGTGCAGAGGCCCTCGATACTGCAACCAAGCCTGCCAAAAGGCCGGCAAGAAGAACCACAAAGCCGACTGCAAGACCCTCCAGCTCCTCGCGCAACCCGGACCCATGGCCAAAGCGCACGACTTCATCAGGCTGCGTACCAAAGAATCCGCGGAGCTGGCAAAGTCATCGGATACTATATACCACCTGAAGATGATAGCACCACGGGAGCCAAAGCGAGTGAAGTACCTAGGCCCGTTTGTGGAGCTCGACGGGTTGAAGCACGCGATCCAGGAGGCCGTGGATGATCTTTCTACCATTATTCCCAGTGGAGCCTTTCTGGACGGCCTTTTGGACACGCCAAGCTGCGGACTTGCGGGCGTTGAGGAACTTCGCGTTCCCACGAAGGGCTTCAACGACGTCGCTTGCTTCCAGATCGAACTCGAGAAGAATGTGTATATTAACTACTGCATTCAGAATCTTACCTGGACGCTTCAAAAGCTGCTCTACACCGTCGTCATTGAGACGCCCAAGTTTCATTATTACGACGAGGTAGAGAGTACGACGGACAAGAACAAGGGCAAGGACATGACGAAGGGGAAGGGCAGAGGGCGGAGGAGGGAAAGGCTACCAAGGCGACTGGTGCAGCAGTACACTGCTAGTGTGGACATCAAAGCTACTTTCGCAAGTTTGGCAGCTGCGCAAGCCTTGGTTGCCACCATTAAGCAGGCATGGATCAAACGGTACATTACGCGTCGCGTTGAGATGGAGGAGGATGGTCCGTATCTAGTGCGATGGGTGCAGTATACGGAGGGGTGGCGCGAGCTTCGGTGCGTGAGGATCATTACTCAGGATCTTGTGCGGGCTGGTGTCACGAAAGGGAAGGATGGTAGTGTTGTGGAGGGTCCTGCCGATGGGGGAGGGTCGGTCAAGAGGGTACGCGTTGAGGAACATGTTTGATCGGTGTCTGGGTGGCTGTGGTTTGGTTCGCACGGTTTGGGAGAGCATTCTCATTCCGCTACCACGATGTGGCTGACAGAAGTAGTATGTGCATTCACGAAAGAAAATACGGAGAGGGGTAAAGCACGGAAGCTTTTTATGGTATGGTGGTTGCGATCCTCGCAGCACTAGGTAAACAAAACCCCTACCATCGCTCATTCGTCAAAGCTTGCCCGAATGATCCCATGTGACCCTGATATGGAAAATCCTTCCGTCAGTCCATATCCTAAGAAAAATAGTATGCAGTCCCGAGTGCCTCTCACAACCCGCTCCCCGATGCATGCATACCGATGATACGTTATCTCACCAACCCACATCCCATCGCGCCACTCGAAAAAACACCTTAACCCCCACCCCACCCTATCCATCCTCCATTTCCGCAAAAAGTCTAGGCCTCCTCCACCGGGCATCGCCCCTATAACCGCTTCGTCGCGAGCTAGTACTCATTCAGTGACGCCACAGAAGGACCTCGGACTCTTATACACCTTCGCTACAAAAAAAAAAAAAAAAAAAAAATACATGGAGCATCTAAACAAGCTTTCGGGTTCTGGCGCCATCGCAATCAAGATCTTCTGGCATATAGTGGCGAAGTAGGCCCGTAGTTTGTACATGTTGCCCTTAGCTGTGTGTAGGAATCGGGCGGCGAGTGGTTGGAGCGGACTAAGCGCCCTTGTTAGGATGATGTGGATGGCGAAGGGGGTGTCTATGGAGAGGTGAAAGGTCAGTTCGTGGAGGAGGATGGTGGCGATTAGGGATTAGGGCGGTGAGGAAGAGCTTTTGGGGAGTGCGGGTGGTTGCTTGGGACATTTTGGATGGAATTGTGTGGCTGTGGGGAGGGTGGTGTGATGGTACGGTTAAGATTACGGTGGGGGGTGGATGTGGTTATTTACGTTTAGAGATGGTGGTTGTTGGTTGTGGATACTTAGGTAGGCAGACGCGTCCTGTTTGTGTTGTCGCACGGTTATTGTCCTTGTTTATCGTTCCACTGCGCGTTTTGGCTGTTGGTCGAATGTGAGCGCAACTAGATCTAGCGGATGCTACGGCGAGGATAAGCAGAGATATATTGGCGAGGGCAACTCGGGAACCCCCTATGTTCAATAGGTATGCTTGTAGCATAGACCTTGGGAGTGTTCTAAGCACGCGATTCAGTTGTGTCAGGCGAATGGTATGCCCTAACTCGCACTAGTCCGTCGAGGTCATGATGCAATTTGTATTTGAGCAATAGGAAATATGCTAAACCAAGCGAGCCCCTTTCCATACTCCCCGCATCCATCCCGTGTGTACCACAAAATGCTTTCCCTTCAATGACGATAACGCTAGATTTGCCCATGTTTCCTAAACACCGGTGCCTTTCTTGACATGCAGTTTCCCATTACTCCGTCCCTCACTAAGATTGTCTAGGCTGTCCCGGCCTTATACACCATAACCATCATGGCGGCAAGCGTTCCAAAAAGCGCCGTCTGAGCGACACCATCGTCCCAGAGATTTGAATTGTTCGGAGTACTTTGCTCAGATGCTTTTACAGTTTCTTGAGGCTTCTTACGGCTCGGGGTCGCCTTGGGTTGCTCGGAAATGAGTTCGTGAACCATGGTTTCTGGTTGTATGGAGTAGATGGTGAGGGGCGGCTGGATGCTGAGCCTAGGATTTTGCGCCAAGGTACTCTTCTCGACTGGGTTGAGATTGGGCTCGTTTCTAGTCGTAGTTTGCTTTGGCGGTAGCGTGTTCGTGTTTTCAGATTCTCCAGCTTCTGGCGAGGAATGAGTATCGACGTGGGTTTTCTCGCTGAGTTCCGGGGCGGTTTCGACTGCGACGATTGAGCTAAAACTCAGCTCAGGCTTTTCCTCTGCGAACGCAGTCTCGTGGTCTGGTGAAGGTGTACAGTCGACGCCTTGCTCCGGTTGTTCTAAGGTTCGCTGCTCTTCTTGGTTCTGCAACTTCCCACTGCGCTCCAAACCCGTGAGCGGCTTGTCGTAAACGCTACTCTCCAGAGCTGTATCCAAGATGTATCCGTCTTCAGCTTGTGCAGCGACCTCACTCAGCCGTCCTTCGTTGCTATTGGTCGAAAATTTGGCGGTGTATTCGACGTCTTGAATATTCGAGGGAAGAAAGTCAGGAAGCTTTTCCAGACCATCATCGTCGGGGATCTGGCGTATATGTAGTCGCATCGGGCATGCTGGCGTTCGGCCTTCATCCAGCTGACCGTCCGTGCACCCATGCATGACTTGGCCCGAATCAGCGATGTCCGGATCCCCGTCATGCTGACATAGGAACGCGGGGTTGTTTGACATGTGATGATCCATATCATTGGTAGCGCTAGTAGCGACATCTTCATTGACTCGATCCAGATTTCGATTTTCCTGCCATTTATCCGTTGTTTCGTCTGATTCTTCCCCAGCGTCGTCTCCGGAGACTTGGGTGTTAAAGTAGTCTGAGTCGGTGACTTGTGAGGCTGCATGTGTGGTGGATGAAGATACGGGTGGCGCATTAGCTCCACTCGGGGTCGCTCTATCTAGGAGCTGGGAAACGAGTGGCGCATGACGTCCGCACTTGCTGGAGAAATCAAGACCATGAACGGGTTTTTCGCCTTTATGGCCAGATGCTTGCATCATATCACGGTTAGCAACTCCGGGGTTTTCATCTCCCACAGTTGGCATGTCTCTAGGCCCTCCTTCCGCTCCTGTGTCCGATTGTAATTCATTGTGACTGTTCGGCCATGATAGAAACGGTAGCTCTTCAGCGATTGCGCTTGCCTTGAAGACATCACTATCCTTGTCGAGGCTACTCACAGAGTCTTCTGAAGATGTTTGTGGAAGTTGGTCATCAAACGCAGGGTTAGAAGTCGCCGAGCAATCAGGCCTACAATCCGTCATTCCTGCATCGACAATGCTCACCCCATCCTTGACACTGTTCATCGGTTCTCTTAATGATGAAGATGGGGATCGTTCATCCGTGGCTAAATTACACGTCGCTAGGTGATCCAATCCGTAGATAGCCTCTTCCCCACTGATGACATCGATTTGTGGCTCAGTCTCGCTTTCTGAGAATTCCGCAGGTTGCTTCGGAATTTGATCGTCTGAAGCTAGGACAGCCGATGCAGATGGGTCTAGCTCGCGATATCGCTCCTTCGCATCAACAGAAATCGCTTCGTCCATCAACTGGTCCGTGAAATGGTGTGGAGATCGTCGTGTTGAAACTCCAAAGTTCTCAAAATCCATTTTCGTTACTGATTTTTTGACATGGTCTCTCCTCTCTCCGCCATTTATAGAGGTAATGCTACCAACGGGGTAGTCGTCGAATAGTAACGGCTTTTCGCTATACAACTTGTTGGTGTAGTCTGGCTCCTCTTCATCACTATTTATCATTGAGGTAATGCCACCGACGGAGTAGTCGTCGAACAGAAGCGGCTTTTCGCTATGTAAATTGTCGGTGCGGTCTGGCTCCTCCGCGCTTTTAGATTGTATCTCGTTCCGCACATGATCACTACTTGTCATATGCAATGATGCATGCCCCAGATTTGGTCGCTGGTAAGAAGACAAGCAGATATCTGGAGACACTTCGGTCTGGTCCATTGGCGTCGGAGCCGCAAAAATAGACGACACGCTATCAGCGGGTGTTGAAGATGAAGACATGACCTGCGGGTGCTTATTGTTATTTGTGAGTGATTAGGAGTCAGGGTCGGAATGTGCTTATACGTTCCAGAAGAATTGCTTTATGTAATTCGCCACGCAATTTTTAAACTATGGGCGGTAGTGTGGGTGTGCTAACTCATCGCTAGCGCTGTTGGTCTCCCAACGTGAGTCACAGCCTTCCCCATAATAATCCCAGCGGGCGCAATCCCCCAAGCAGCCTCTACTGTTCGGCAGCACATGTCATTACTCGTCGCCTCAATATTCAATATTCGAAACATCACTTCGTCGGTACCTTACGATCGATAGCACTGTGTACAGCTCTACAGGAATGCAACGCTCCGCTGATAAAGAAGTTTATGGGACATTGAGTAGGCAGTAGGTTACGTTTCTGGCTACTCTCGACTCTGGTAGACTACCATCGTTACCGCTCAATATTATAGTGCGTACTACGCCCTATAAGTATTTTCTATTACTTATTTAGTCTTAGACGTCGTTAAGTAATACCTTAGCTCTATAAGGCTTAGAACGTTGTGCTATAGTACGCGCTATACCCTCTTTTGTAAAACTCGGGCCGTTACTCTCGTAGTTATACTATAACGTGAACCTTAGGTAATTAGAGGTAATAACTATAACTAATAACTTTGTTACGTTTTAAGATATTCGGGACGAAATACCTTTTTATATCACCTTTTTGGGTTATTCCGCGAGTTTGACGACGCGTTAGCTACTACTCATTCGATATAGAAATCAGAGCACTCAACTTCCTACACTGCGTCAACCGAGACATAATAGATGCGTTGACATCAAGGTTATCAAATGCAAATTACCGAACCGCATTCACTGCTCATTCAACATATAGATGGTCATCGAAGTTAGAAGACCTTTCGCACTTGTCCATATACCATGATGCCATTGAACCCAATGTGCCTGTTTCGTTAACATATGTACGTATCGTGTCTTCGCGCGCGCGACTCTTGAACCCTAGATCTATCGTGTACAACGAATCTCACAACCTTCGCATTCGGATCTAAATCGGGAGATAGCGACACAATAGCTTTCTACAACGCATCTCTCAGTGGTAACAGCAGGCTGTCTTCTCTTCATCCCCTACACCTTTACTACCGCCCCCAGGCCTGGAGTTCTTCGCCATGGATAATGAGATCTCCTGACGCGATCGAGCTCATCACAGCACTAATGATCATTGTGTGGAAATGAACAGGTGACGACCATTCTTCCCCGCCGTCGCTGCCGCTAGTCGCCCCAGAGATCATTCGCATCTCCTCGCTATCAGAGCCCACATCATTTCTTACCTCGTGGCCAATAAACAACACCGATAAAGAGGGAAAAGCAAAGGCGGTAGCGTCGGAAAATAATGTTTCTCGATGTGGTGATGTGCGGTTGCGATTCTTGTTCTTGGGGCGAAGCATTGGATATTACTCGAGGATGCGAAAGAGGGACAATTGGGAGCAGGTTGTGAGCAGAGGTGTTTTAAGGCGTCGCTGCTCTGGTGTGTTGAACGACAAGCCGTACTTGAGGTAACACATCGGGATCGGAGACTTACTATAATCTTTTACCGTGTGGAGTGCGAACTGAGTGCTGCACTTGGACTACCGTAAGATTGAACACTATGGATATTACCGAACTCTCATTTTGATTGTGGACTGACGATTGTTGCACTACAGAAACATGGCAGTGAGATGAGCTTGAAACGAGTTTTTAACGGGAGAGGAAATGGCTATCCATGCATTTCTGTTTGGAGAGGTGAGCATCCAAGCGTTTAAGTAGTCAGTATGGTATAGGTGCAATAGCAGCCTTTTACCTCAGATGCTCATCCCGACCCAGGGCTAGAATTACAGCGCAACCTTCCGAGTTCGCGCTGTGAATTACACTTTCGAAATGACGATACTTTCGGTGACCTTCTATTCACCGTTCGTGACTTGGGCTTACGTAAAGCTACTTCACCGAACAATCGCGCGCCATTCGCAAACACAACAACAAACAAGCACCTCGCACCTATAACTAGCGTAGCTCACATAACTGTACCTTCGAGCTTTCTTCAACCTCTCCATCTCAACTGCGCTGCCGCCACTATGGCTCGCCTCAGCGCCGAACACTTAAAAAATAACCCCTCCGTTACACCAGAGCAAACCCGCATCTCTAGTCGCTTTCGAGAGCTGTTCAAAGGTTCACACTCGCGCTCTAGCCTTAGCGATGGCTCCAATGCCACCGATTCGTTGGAGATATCGCCGCTCGGCGCAGAGAATGCAGGACCTGGTTTTCATAAAGTGGGGCTGCTGCCAACGGAGCGGGCCGACAAGTTGAAGAAGCAGAAGAAGGCAAAAAAGAGAGAGAGCCCAAGGGAGTCGCTAGAGAGGCAGGCGGAGGAGTTGAAAGATGTTAGTGTGCCGCACGCCATCGATACTGGGCTGGAGGCGAGCGATGTTAGGTTGGGGGATGGGGCGAAAGTTGCAGTGAAGAAATCCGAGGTGGAGGACAAGAAGCAAGATCATGAAGACGCGACACAAAAGATCGAGGAAGCGAGCGCGCAAGATCTAATCACATATTTGCGAGAGGATCGAGAGTTGGAGGTTGAAGGTGGCGAGACAGCGGCTGCGAAGATTGAGAGCCACGCCGGCAATGCTGAGACGAAATCTAGCTCTATTGGTGGAGAGCAGACCGTTCCGCTTGTTAGCGTCGTTGATTTGGAGCCTTTGAATCCTGCTCAAGTCGTTGTGGAGAAGGGTAAGTTGAAACCCCAGTAGTAACGCGAAAGAGAGTAGCTGACTCATTTGGTTCACAGTGCCCGACATCGACAGCGGCGAACATACAACAGGGCCACCGCAGCCAAATTGGGTCATCACCGACAAGAATCAACAAGCACTCAGCGTTGTTGAAGAGAACATAACGGAGCGATTCGACGATGCGATGGACCAACCTGAGCCCCAACATGCCAGCATTGAGCCAACGACTGAGACGAGCTCGGACTCTGAAGTAAGTCCCGGTGTTAGAGTGGTCTCGCCCACCTCGATGGGCTCGACGGCTGAAACAGTATTTCACCAGATGGATATCATCCGAGCGTCCACCTTACCTTCGTCAAGCCGCGTTGGCGTACCCGACATAAGTCCCGCCTACGCGTTGGCACTTTACCGCATCTTCACAGTCCTTTACACCGCAAGTCTTCTTCGGCTCGCACTTATGGGACCCAAAACGTTCCTAGTCACTGTGTGGAAGATTGGCATAGTACTTACGGTGTACGCACTTGGGCGTCGCCAGTTCGGTCTGAAGGGACAAAATGTGGTTCTTGAGCCTGTGGAAGATGGACTAAAGTTTATGGGTGGCTTGATGGCAGAGAGAATTGATGATATTCTTGAGGAGCTCGCGGCGAAGATTGCGAGGAGGGTGAAAGAAGGCACGCATGAAGAAGAAGGCACACTTGAATGATTGTGTAAGGGGCTGATGCGCTGAGCCGAACCGCCTGTGTCGACCATGGAGGTGCCTGGGTGAGCCGCTTATCCAGTTTATGGATCGTCGTGTATATGCTGTCTTCCTAATTGAGAGTTTGCTTTTGGCGCATAACTGCACTAATGTGATTGATTTCTGGAACACACCCTACTCATGGACTGCCGAAGCAGGCCTTTGTAAACTTATGCAGCTGTTAAGCTTCGTTTATGTTCACGATAAATCGTCCAATGTGCTCGCGGAAAATTTCAACCATCAACTGATGCCTCAAATGAGTGAATGGGACGTGACGTAACGCCTTATTTGGGCAAAAGATAGTAAACACAGAGTCTGCAAATTACCCTTACCACGAGCACATGGCACCGCAAAATTGTCTTAAATCCCACACATCGATCGATTACATCCCATTCGACATGCCGGCATCTGATATCCCCGCTCATGAACGCGCCGGCGCTCGTGACCACAATGTCGCAGTACCCGGACGGAATCTCCTAGAGTCATGCAACTTCATGCCGCAGCCCTCCACGCCTACCAGTTTCATATTCGCTAGACAGCGGCTGGCCGAAAACCGTGCGACCGCTCGAGGGTTGCAGCGACCGGACGGTTCGACATGTCCTTCCACGAGCTGGGCGAGCGACCGCTGACTTGGATTTAGAAATTACGACGAACTATGGCCTGTATGGAGGACGTGCACACGACGGAGATGCAGACGATTTAGGCTACGACACTGTGTCATGGTCCGATACTACCACTATCACGCCAGTAACTCCATCATCTGCTGCCTCGTTCAGCAGTCGCATGTCGCTTAACTTCTTCGAGCACCTTTCGGGCAAAACGGCTCTAATGGTCACCTTCGGTATCCACGCTCTTCTTATAGTCGCCACATCCGCTGCCTTGCTGGTTGCAAGCTCACTGTGGCTGGGTACAGAGGAGCACATTGAGCGCTTTGTAGTCGAGATCGGAATGCTTCTTTGGTCGATCATACAGACTGTGAGTGAAGCCTTGGAAGTGGGCTTGGACTGTGCTGGATTCGTCGTTGGACGGGCTGCTGCGCGATTTGGGGGTGGATTTGCGAGAGGTTATAGATCGTAAGGGAAAAAGTGCTGGGGACCGAGGGGTGCTACACGTCAGGTCGTGACTGGGACGTAGTTTGGAGTTGGCGATTGTTCCGGATTAGCGTGCTGGTTCGAGTGTTTCTTCTATGCATAGTTCAAGATGCGCTCGATACCTTTTACAAATGATTGTATATGTGTTCTCATACTATATTATTTAAATCTTGCGTGTCGATGGTTGTGGCGAGGCTGACTTAGTGCGGGCCAGTCTGCTTGATATTGACTGTGTTTCAGTTCTCGCATTAGATAGCAGCACAAGCATGGATAAAACTCCAACCCGAAGCCACATAATTTCGAGTGCACAGTACAATAGCCAAAGAGAGAAATAAGGAAACTCAAGACCAGACCGCCTTTCGATGTATATGTGTGCTATGTAAGCCCAGTCATCATCGCCCAATCTGGGGAATGGCGGCGGGGTAACAACATCACTACCTCGGCATTCTAAAATGCCGCCAACGAGGGATTATCCAAACGTCTCTTTGAGTATGAAACTGTGATGTGCAATCCTACCCCTTCATCTGTCTCGATATTATCATGCCCTCACAATGGACAATTCAATCCCCTACATTGTGGCCATAGGCATTCTCACTTTCGTCGCATATGCCCACTTTTGCGATGCCTTGCGCAAAATTCCCGGTCCACTCCTTGCACGATGGTCGCGCGCTTGGATGGTGTATCATTCTTGGAAAGGCGATATGCATACGACCATGATGGCGCTGCACAAGCGGCACGGAAAGATGGTGCGCACCGGCCCGAACGAGGTTAGCATTGCAGATCCAGCAGCTATCAAGATTATATACGGTACGCAAAAGGAAAACAAAGAAACACATATGCTATGAAGCTGAGAACTGAGTAGGTGCTGGCACTAAGTTTCGTAAAAGCGATTGGTATAGCGTCTGGCAAGGCCATCGCAAATTCGACCTCTTCGCCGAGCGGGATGAGAGGATTCATGGCTCGCAAAGGCGGCTTGTTAGCAACATATATTCTATGGACTCACTGAAGAAGCTAGAGCCGAGTGTGGATGAAGCGCTCAAAGTACTGCTTACTCAGATTTCAAAAGTGGGCAGCAAGCCGATTAACATGGGGTTATGGGCTCAGCTTTTCGCATTTGGTAGGTTGGTCTGATGCTTGCAAGTCCATAGCACGCTCACGTCCATAGATGTTATTGGAGAAGTCACTTTCTCGAAAGCGTTCGGCTTTCTAGAACGTGGCTGCGACGATGGCTCCTTCACACAGATAGACAACGCTCTCAAGTCCGCGTCTTGGATCGGTCAAATACCGTGGCTGTACTGGCTTCACGATCGCTTAATGCCTTTCATCGGTAACTGGCTTGGTGTCAACGCCCGTCATGGTAGTCTTCGTGACTTCGCAGCCAAAGAAGTAGAGAACCGCAAAGGTCGCGGCAGCGACCATCGCGACATCCTCGAGCTGCTGCAAGCCGTCCAACGCGACAAGCCGGCTGAGATGAATGACATGGCTGTTTTAAGTATGGCGACAAGTAACATCTTTGCTGGTAGCGACACGACTGCGATCAGTATTGGCGCAGTTTTGTACCATTTATGCAGAAATCCGCACGCAATGCAGAAGCTAAAAGACGAGGTGGATAGTACCTCAACTGAGGTGGGCAGTGGTGCTGAAACATGGCCGCTCGCAGCGGCGAACAAGATGGCTTATTTGCAAGCCTGCATTTATGAAGCATTAAGGCTGCATCCTGCAGTCGGAATGAGCCTTCCACGAACAACACCGCAAGGTGGCATTGAGATCGATGGGAAATACATCCCTGGAGGTGTATGTCTTCAATCCACATGTATGAAGATTCTAATAGTATTCAGGTCGTTGTCGGTACAAATCCGTGGGTGATACATCGCAACCAAGATGTGTTCGGAGAAGATGCGGATGTCTTCAAACCAGAAAGATGGCTAGGTGAAAATCGAGGCCAGCTTGGTGCGTCTACAAGATGTCCACGAACACAGTTTACTGAGACGACCCAGAGCGTTTCTTCTTCGCTTTTGGTTCTGGAGCGCGTATGTGCTTAGGCAGAAGTAGGTATCCGTGTTTCCTTCTTCTCGGTCAAAATGCTACCTAGGTTGCTAACAAGTCGCAGATCTGAGCTGGATAGAAATATCGAAAGTGAGTAGGCCTGTTACATGGAGATTGTTTTAATCACTAATACGGGGAGCTTGTGCCATCACTCATTCGTCGCTGGGACCTCGCGCTTGTGGAAGCGGATGCCGCCCCCAAGCAGAAATGCTGGTAAGCTACCCGTATTTGGTAGCTCAAGGGCCCACTGACACGTGCTAGGTGGTTTGTCAAGCACGAGGAACTGTATATGACGATAAGGCCTCGCTTTGCGCCTCCAAATAGAAATTAAGGCGTTCACGTCAGCGCCCCTAGCTATGGAACGCGTGGAGACTTAGCCCAATTGTATAGTTTGTTGAGAGCTGCATACCCATCGCATCTCGAGCTGAACACACTAGGTATTGTGAGCGTATGCCAATAACTTGCAAGAGACATCTCGGTCGCGTTCCGAGCGGGTCCAAACAAATTCTTTGCAGGGGGAGGGGTTTCAGCTTTTTGATGACTCCCGCTTACGCCTGCTTCAACGTTCAAGCTGTCCAGGTTGGTGGCTGGTATGATAATCCCTGGGTTCATCCTGACGGGGGTCGTGCAGTTCCAGATCAAACGCAGGCTCACGGGACAGACCATCCATAAGGCGTATGTAGGATTGACTCAGTCGGAAGACTATGCCGCGGACTGCGGGCTGGTCTCACGGGTGATCGACGCAGCTCAGTCGCTTCCTCTTGAACAGCTTTCTTTGGGGGTAGCTCGGGACGCGGAGAGTCGCTAAGAGGTGGACCTTCGCCAACCGGAAAGGCGCATGTGCAGACCGGTTGGTAGCGGTGGCATACCCCCGGGCCCTAACACATCCTTTTCTCAAAAGCAACACTCAGGGCCTTGCTGACCGCTCTCCTGTGCCGCGACCAACTGCTTTGAGCCAGCCTCTCCAATCAATTCCTCCTTCGGGTTCTCCGCGCTTCCAACTCAAAGCAACGCAACTGCATCGGCTTGGGTGACCGTTGAGAGCTATGGTACCGACGCTGAACATCGCGCTTCCACTATGAGTTCTCGGCAATATCAGGCGGCGGGGACGGTGGCCGGGTCGTCTAGGCCATAGGATCATTCGCGCCCGGCGGCGGGTTTCGGAATCGAGGGTCGAGAGGAACACCAGAGGAGCGCTTGGGGTCGATGGCGAGAAGTCTGTTGATGAAGCCGGAGACACCAGTGGGTTGAATGGTGTATTTCTACGACTATGGTGAGCAACATGCCCGTGAATTATAGTCGTGGGGCATGATGGATAGCGAATGCGTTGAGGGAAAGGAAGCATTGAGCACACCTGGAAGGCCTACGCGGCCTTTTTGGATGCCATCTCAAATACACAGATCGCGATCACGCGAAGGGAGAATAAAGATGGGTCAATGGATGAAAATCGTCGTGTAGCAGAGCTCCGCCTGTGACGATTGTTTGCTTGCCCAGGTGACGTATTCGGGTGAGGCTGAGAGCCGGGAATCGCCAAGACCGGAATAGCCGATATCTCTTTGCAACTCTTCGATCGGCACCCCGTTCCATCATTCCGTTTCATTAGGTACGCTCACTCCCAACCTTCTTACGCCCTCCCCCCATGGACGGGTGTAAGCTTCCGCCGCCGCACGGTCAAAGTTCGTATGGAAAAAGGTCGATCTGTATGGAAATGCACTGACGCGCATACGCCGTCGTAGTGATAAAGGTAGTTGTCGGCACGCTCGAGATGGCGATGGCGCCTTTAGCTAGATTACACCTAGCTAGCCCAGGAAGTGCCATACAACCGTGCCGTCAGTAAAACGCTCCTGATAAAAAGGAAGCATTCTGGACAGAGAAGTCATTATTCCATGCACAGCCAAGTCGTTTCCACAATGAAAGAGAGCGGAAATAGTGCGCTTTGTGGATCCAACAGAGTTGCGGGCTTTGGCTGTCGGAGGGGACCGAAACATCGAACAGCTCGTGTTAATGCGCCCGAGGTTTCCCAATCCAGCCCGGCCAATACTGTCGTCGTTAGCGAATCCCCAAGCCTTTGAACGCCACAACGAATCCGTGAGGGTCCTCGACAGCGGACTCGGGTGCGGGGGAAATTAAGCCTACGATAGGCTGAGGGTGAGGGTGAGGGTGAGGCCGACATTATGCAGCTTTGATAATTACCTATCCGATCCCAAGACGGGCCTCTATTTTCATCGCTCCATTTCATCGCTCCATTTCGTCGCTCCATTTTCATCGCTCTATCGCAATCGCTCCATTATAATCGACTTTCTCGCTCTACCGCCAATCAAGTTTCTCGCTCACGACTCCTCATATGGCTACGCTATATGACGCTTCGGCTCTGCTATATGACACTTCGGCTCTCACAGCCGGTGACCTTATAGGAGACGAGTGGCTACACAAATCTGATGCAAAGTGTCCAATCAGCAAATCTTTGCGTAAAGTAGTAGCTAGGGAGAGAGTATACCAACTGCTCGTAGAGGAAGTTCCTCTGGAGAGCAAGGCCGATCTCGAGTTTAAGAGGATAAAAGAGGACCTTCAAGCTGCAGCCGATAACAAATCTCTGTACAAGACGCAAAGGGAGGGCCAGGAAGAGAAGACCGTGAAGCCTTCTGATGCTCTAGCTGCCTTACAAGACCTCCTTAAAGCGGCTGGTCTTCCTAAAGTTGCCGACCTTGTCTCACGTGGCATTCGTAATAAGGGGGAATTCACAAAACGGCTGGAAGCGCCGGTCCTCCAGTTCTTCAAGAAAACTTGTGGGGAATTATGGAAATGTGGTCCGTATTTCAGGCCATACTTCTTACGCGCTATTAATAAGATACAGACGATACCAACAACACCGACGACGCCGACGACACCACCTATACCAACACCAACAAACGTAGGCGCACAGGGACCGATGAAGTTTCCACCCCACGAACGCTACTTGGGAATCCGTCCTCGGCCCAAAATCTGGTAGTCCCTGTGGCGCGTACGTCGGCAGCTCCTTTTCCGGACCCAGTTCTCGCCCTACAAACACTACCCGCAAATCCGCCCCCAGCCGCAAGCCCGATAGTCCATATGGTGCATACGTCGGAACCAGCTCCTGCTCCGGAAACAGCAACCATTTCAGTAGTCCCTGTAACGTATGCGTCACTACCTTCCCATGATGTTAAGGCTTTTTTGCGCGGTGATAAAGTACGATTTAAGGGACCTAGGTGTTTTCGACTTAGTGGTACAAATACGGTAACAGTTACTGAGGGCTTAGTTAAGTATATTGTTGATGGGAGAGAAATATGGATAACAACTGGTAGCAGGGTAGTCGAAAATCTGATATTTGTAGGGCAAGGCTCGGTGGCAAAACTAGAGAAACCTGACCCATCTATGCAGAAAGCTGGATAATCGGGACATTTAATGCCTTTCCAAACCCGTCGCCCACTTGAACTTGAACTCTACCATCCCCTCCCGTACCGCGCACGGTTGAAACGCAGCGCGTCCCCGCGGTCCCACTGTCTTCTTCATTCACCCACCGCTCTGACTGCTCTATCCCAATGCAAAATTTAAAGAGATCCCTAACAGCGTTTCGATCGGGTACGAAATCGTATATTATACTGGGTACGAAATCGTATGTTGCACTGGGTACGAGTGAGCCTAAAAGTCTTACCATCAGAGCTTCAACTGCTCTATATGAGCAGACCATGTCGATGGTCCAGTCATTTGAACCTGGTGTCTGCCATTTAGTTATGCAGTTGGTTATGGCCTTGGAGTGTGAAATAGACATCCACCATGTCTCGGATAACCCTATCGACGCTTCTATTGAAGGCAACGACAAGTAGATTTTGTACATCCAGTCCTGAACTGCTTTTTGGTTTTCTGTATGGCCCGCATAAAATCAGCTTCAACCGGTATGAGATTGAAGAGGTAGGGGTGTAAAATGATATCACAGGAGGAGTGCACGCACCGTCTATCCCGGACCGTCCTGGGGTTGGATCATTGGGAATTGTGCTTGGGCGTGTAGCCAGAGCATATTATTCCGGAACTTCTTCAGACATTATCAGGAAGCTTTGGGCCTTAGGGACCCGTTACTTATTCGATTATAACGGTGTTTAGCAGTTTGACGACGCGATGGCTGCTACGCATTCGATAACGGTGTTTAGAGTGATGGATAGGTCGCTCGGTAATAAGGGATGAGTATTGGTGTGATGGACCGAAGCCAGGCTCGCGAGAGCGAGGGCGTCTCTAATAGCGGATGAAGAGAGCCCCTGGAAGTGGACAGCATCGACTAAAAGAGCGATTTTGGGAGCAGATCACCAGTTGAGCAAGGCGTAAGCTTAGTGCGGAGGGCTGTGTAGAACGTTTCGCCTGAGTTGTGGAAATGGATGGTATTGCAGCCTAGCCTGCTGGGAATGGCGGGGCCTTTATTACTGGCGTTAGCTCAGCGTCGCCTTCACGGCATGCATGTGGCCAGCCTAACCCGCGGGATGAAGGCTCAACACGACAATTCCGAACAAGAACAAAGGGGACCAGGGATGTCGTGGCCCAGTCTTACTTGCGGGTCAAATCGCTGGTCTATTGTAATGGATTATGGGACCCAGCCCATAGTCCTACGGTTGGGCGCCAACATCGCCGTTAGCGCAATAGCTACACCGACTCTTGTCCATCTTCCAAACCAACACCGCCACGGTAACACAACCTGTAAGACCCTCCAGTATATTGGACCGCAGTTCCACCTCCCATATATCCGTTCAAAATGCCGCTTGGTCGATAAGGGCGCGAGACGACGGTGACGTGGCAGCGAGAGGTTGCTATCAAGACCAGGGGGGTTGGGAAAAGCGGGGTAATTGGCGGTGCTGAACTAGGGGAATGCGATCCTCTCTCTAGATGAGAACGAAATAGACAACTTACCCTGGCTAGAGCCTGCAATTGACGGCGGAACGGCGGCAAGGCTATGCGCCCAAAACAGAATGTAAGGTGGAAGACGGTGCGCTTGCGGGGGCGGCGTACTGTTGAATATTTTCTGGCAAAGGCGTGCACAGACCGATGATGAGTAGCATGCACGTCTGTCACAGATGCAAAGCCCAAACAACCCGTTTCTGCATTGGGCCGAAGCAGGAGAGTATCCAATAGCATATGGCCAGGGTGCTACGATGCGTGGATAGCCGTCAAGTGCACCGGTTGGAGCGCGATGACTAGTGCAGCCCTCACAAAGTAAACCTTAGAGGGCACAGCGCGGAAGTAAACATTGAGGCGATGGCAGAACGGCAGAACGGGCCCGCGCAAACCGGGGCCATCGTGCTGGCCGATCTCTTGGCCGTTATTAAACGCTGTACGTGGGGAGCGAGAGAAGTCGATATAGGTTCGGTGCGCTCCAAGATGCTACGGCGGACAAACCGCTTTTTATCCCACAGCCGTCAATCCAGGACCAGTGCGAACAAGGACGAGGACCTTGCCATATAGCGCGAATACGGACGACTTGATTGGCCGGACACTACAGCTCGAATATGCACGCTGGGGGAATCGAAGGAGAACACGATCGAAGAGGCGGGGTCGACGGTGGAAGTTAAGGGGCGTATGCTTTTATAATTCGAACCAACATAGCAAGCGAGTCCTGTCCATTTAGTCTGCTAGTATAGCCCAAAAAGGATCCGACAGGCAGGGGGGGAATGCGCAGGTTAACAACGGCCACCACCTCTTTCTCTTCTCAGTGTGCCCGCTGCAGACGCTGGCGAACAATTATACACTCCAGCTCTCTTCGGCTGCTGGGACGAGCTTTTGCATGGTTTCCGACCGGCAAGCCTGCCGTGGCCTGTCACGCTGCCATTTCTTGATTGTGCTTCCACCATCACTTCAGTGCCGGCAAGGATAAGCTGGTCGACATTATCGAGGGCATTATTGGTGTACTTGTCTCAAGAGCTGTGTCCGTGAACGGGGGGGTAGTGACAACGATGGACCGATGCGCCCGCTGCAACGCTGTCCTCCGGTTGCGCGACGGTGGTTACGTTGGAAGCTATGGCGACGGGTCGATTGAAGCGTAACGGTGGACGACTTTCAAATCGATCTTGCTTCGTGGGGCCAGAGGTAGGGATGAGCGATGCCGCAGGCCGAAGAGGCGGCGAGATGGGTAGGTGGTTAGCATTGTCGAAGTGGAGGCGGAGGGTGATTGTGCGAAGCTTTACTGCCCATCACAGCACGCGCGCTACCAACCTCTCACGGGAGGGCGGTGTATACGCAAATTCTTCCACTCACGTCAATACTAGCCGAAAAATGCTTTTATTTTGAGGGGCGTCACCCCTACCCACGATAAATATATACATGAAATACAAGAATCGCTATATTTCCCGTCAACCATGGGAGGGAAGGCATGCACTGCACTCATTCATCTCCCAGAGACGCACCAATCTGACCAAACCTCAACCCATGCTTTAGAGCTCATTTTGGACAGGTTTCCGCGAGATTCAAAGGTAGCCGAGGATCCAAAGTGCCCATCGCCTTCGATTGATCCTCCAAAGGTTAACCAGTCCAAACCGCAGGACCGGGCATCTCATACGAAGTGGGATTGTTCCACTTGTTGAACGCGATGCCCGGGTCATTTGCACTATAGATGCCCGGAATCTTAGCCAACGGCGACGGATTCCCACCACCAGGTCCCGAGATCTTCAACTGGGCGCACTCCATGTAGAACTGCGCCTTGCCCACATGGCCTTCATGCACAGCAATATGCTCGGCACGCACCAAATATTCCCCTGGAGGAATCGAATCGGGTATAGTGAATTCCAGGCGATCTTTCTGCCACGTGCACCAACTCGCATCGGTACCAGGTGAACCACCGCAAAGTCCACTTTCCCAGACTTTGAACCAGTCGCCACTTCCGTCGTATGAGCTTACGGAACCGGGCGCTTTTGACATGTATACGAAGCCAGGTCCAGGATGCTCGATGAATTCGTTGAAGGCGAGCTTGAAGCCGATTTTATCGCCGGCGTTGACGCTATAGGTCTGGGGAGCTGCGTTTGTGGCGCCCTTGTTGCAACGAAGCTCTGGAGAGTTGACAATTTCGCTCGTGAACGAGGGCATGTATGTGTTGGTGTTCTTCCGAATGTAGGTGTAGTCCTGGCCCACGGCCTGGCCGTTCACAATGAGCTGCGAGAAAATATAATGGCCTTCCGCTAGGGAGGCGAGAAGAGCTGCAAGAGCGAAAGTCTTCATCTTGAAAGGGTTTTGAACGAAAGTAAGGCAAGAAGGTATGAACAAGAACTCGACGTTTGTAGAACGAATGGCCAATGACCCAGTGGATGAAGTTTGGAAGGGACGGGATCCTGCGAGGCATTTATACCAATTTTTCATTCCCCTTTCCATTCTTTTCGTCACTATAATCAGCGAATATTTACTGGCGGAAGAATCGCATGAACGTTGTGGTTCCTTGGCCTCCTCCCGTTTCGCTTGGCATTCATCTATCTGTGTCTCTTCGCCGCCACATATCCCAAATTCCAGGATTTCGTTACGGTGAGCAGTATTACGAGGACAGAATTTAATTTCCGAGCTCTCTTTCGCATGTCTCCCGCGGGAACCTGTCATTCTACTTGCAGTCCTTCGGTGCGCCACCTCATCTAAGATGTCGAAATTCAGGAAGGGATCAAGCGGTTTATATCTTGAAGCCATTCACGTAGTATTTTCCATTTGGGGTTGGCACTCCTACCAATTTTGATGATCATGTTCTCAAATTGAATTTCGGTTCAACAACAATTCGATGCAAATTCCATCGCAAGGAGAATTCGTACTTCTGAGTACGAAATCACATGATCGGTAGCATTTCTATGAAACAACCCAACCCACAGACAGTTACCAATAACCGACGCCCAATGAAAATGTCCCGTGTGGATGGTGAAACAACAATCCTAAGCTTATGGTCTCTCCACAGTTTTACATGATCGTCAAGGCCATCATCTTTACGAAACCAGACTACAATTGCAGGATGGCGCCGCCCTGGACCTCAGCTTGAACCTCTACCTTATCTACTTTGGTGTGACTTCGCGACAGGGCACCGTGATCGAAGCTGGAGATGATATTGCAAGAGCTCTTGCCCAACTCTCCAGAGAGTGCGCGGGGTAATGGGGCCCAAATAGGGCTGTACGCTTCAGTATTACATAATCTGTAGTATGATGGGGTGCGACAAAGACGGCGGGTTGATGGAGGGTGAGTGAAAACGCGCGTCAGGCTTCTCTGAGTGCAGACAAGATGGTATTCTAGCGAGGCGAGCATGACGAGGAAGCGTCGAGACTGGATGAGTGTGGGTCCGTTGTTGGCCTCGTTTGGTTGTAGTGGATCCAGGAAACATGAAACGAGGCAGCATGGGGCGTTGCAGGGGTTGGACTTGGCGCTCCAAAATCGGCGACGGAAAATCTCCAAAAAAGGAATCAAAAGTCCCGGAACGTAGAGTTACTGTGGTAAACTGGTGAATAGTGGGTTCACTGGTATGTACGAGGTGGTTGTTGGGTGAGTGATAGCTTAGATTCCTATGGGCCGATTCCTCCGGAGGCTCGCTCGAACATCTGCAGGATGATTAAATTTTCCAAAGAAAGGAGACTGGAGGACTTCCTTTTTCTTGCCCTCACCTAGTACTGTCGAACAGATCATCGCTAGAGGGAATTACATTCGATGAAATCGAGCTGGTCGAGCCGGACTTGTCTGCTGTTGACAATGCGCCTTATATCCCAAAAAATAGATGCAACCGCCATCTTCCGGTTTCCCTTTAACATTAACTAGGCGACTAGTTCAAAGAACTACTTATTAATGAGCGAAGAAGAGAAGAGTTGATGAACCACAAGATTAGTGAGGGCTATGACGATGAGGATAAGGAACGAGAACGACGAAATACTGTGGAAATGATATGGCATATTAGACTACAAAATTAGACGCACATCCAGACATTCGGATGGTGGCCTCTGCATCTTGACGTTGGGCTTTTACAATGCGCGTAGACAAAAAAGCGGCCAGTTTAAGTCAATCGCGACCGGCACATTAACAAGATCTCTCCGCCCAATACCATATACCTTAACGCAGTGCCTTTCCTTCCGCCGATGTCGGAAATGAGACCTCGCGTCTCTGATCTTGCATTTTTTATTGGCTCACATTTCCTCGCAACCAGGATCTAGCATCCGTTAGCAGTTGTGCTCGGAAAGGGAGTTACAAAGTACTGACTGCGCACTTCATAACCCGTTAAACCATCTCTCTCCGACGTCCTCGGTCCGCACTCGCTCTCCCTAGTATTCCACTTTACTAGAAGCGGAACAAGCGAAATAAGTTTCACGCCGAGAACCAGCGTTAGGATTAAAGGCGCCGTCGCAAAAGCGAAAATTGGGCGGACGATATCGAAGATATGCATAGTGCGTGGTTAAGACCTCGTGCCGGAAACTGAAACGGTGGGAAAGAGAAGTTGTAGTATGTAAGGGTTGTGTAGTGGGCATGACAGAGCTCGTTGGGGCAGGGTCAAGGTTAAAGTACAAACTGCATGCGCTGTCTGCTACCCGTGCCGCAATCTAGTTCACTACGCCTTACGCTAACCCCACCCAATATTTCACAGTACACCCAAGCATACCGAATTTGCCGCACACGATACTAGTGTGGTGGCGAAGTGTCTGTGCTGTGTTGACACGCTCCGCGCGGAAGGGTTCACACGTGCGGCTAGTTCCACTCAGAGGTCAAAGCTCGGATGTGCACATGAACGGATCTGGTAGGTTTCGCGCATGTGGTGGTTGTGTGGATAAGGAATTGGGAGAGTTGGTTTCGAACCTCACGTCAGAATCTGCAGTAGAAGTGACTACGAGTATGCCGAGATCGTATGCCGTATCGAAGGTTTTATTGAGAGACGAACCACTTGAGATGCCTAAACCTAGACAGTAGTACATGGCATTTATCCACTTTTGCCACCCTCTTAACGATTATCGAGGCCCTCGTCGCTACATCATGTTTCTTCCAATCGATTATTCACGTGACCTGGGCGCGATATAACAGTTATTCAGGCAATAGGTCTCTTGTCTCCCATTACTTGGTGGGTATGCAAAGGTATCTAGCGACTTTCTGGGGCCAGCAAACAGTTTTGAGCGTTGGTAGAAACTTTTTCCGCACGGCGGCACTCTTGACGTGGGGCATAGATGAAGGTAAGAGTTAGTACAACTGAAATAGGAATTTAGGCCTTAAGTTGACGCTGTCATGGGTCGCAAATAGCTATCTCTACGTGCGGTTCAAGACTACGTATTAATGCGGAAAGTGCGTAGTGCTCAGTGATAGTAGATGAAGAGACCCGTTGCCGCTGGTAGAAACGCTTCATAACAAATGGTTCGTACACTACTTTATCTTGGATCCACACAAGTCTAAGTACAATTGCACGGATGTTATCTTGTGCATTATCCTCCCGATAGCCCTGCATAATTTGCAGGTACCTATTCAAGATTTGTGACATCGCCTGGCATCGAACACATACAACAAATTTAGGCTCAAGGTAGCCTGAACTCTTGGGTCGCGATAAAGAGAAGTGGTTTCATCAGCGACAAGGTCGCGAGATCTACTATTTGTCCGAATCACTCGCTGTGCAGCACCAATTCTCCCCCCACTCGAAATCTAGGTGCCGGATTTTGTATCTCGCAGCCTCCTTCGGCTGGAAGTAATACCAATCCTCCTCTGTCACCATGTTCGCATCCCTATCTCCGCTCTCATTCCCGGCTAGATTCCAAGGCTTCAGCACCCGGTGCGCAACACTGATGTCCCAAGTGGGGAGAATCTGACCCGATGGTAACGACCTTAAGCCACTCCATCCGTTAGATGGCCAAAAGGCGTCCGGCACCTCGTGCGTAGCCTGACATGTGTCGACATGAGGCACTGAAAGGCCGCTGGATGTCGTATCTATAACCTCAGCCGAAGACCAATCATGTCGCTGACGGCCCGGGCTACCAACAGCGGAGACGGCGACTTGGGCTTCCCGTTTTCCTTCGGTCTGCTTCGCTAATGCGGTTTTTGAAGGCGTCGCACCCAACTCATCGTTCTCCACCCGATTCACCTCCTTGAACTGAATCGATATTCCACCTTCCGCATTCTCTTCACGCCGCCTAACAGACCTCCGCAAAGTATTACCCCATTCGCCATGCAAGAAGCCTTCCTCGTCTACCCGGACCCCTCTATTCACGATCTCCAACCGCACAGTCTTTCCCATTAAGCTTCTTCCCTGCAGCTCCTGCATTGCATGGTTCCGCTCCTCGAAAGATCCCAGCATCACGAAGCCAAATCCTAGTGGCTTTCCAGTCCTAGGATGACGACGAGGCTTGAAGTCTACAACGTTGTAGTCCGTGAAGAACAGGTTGACCGAGACAAGATTTGCTTCCGGGTGTAGGTTGTTGATCAGGAGCACCCGGTTCGAGGGGTCGGTTGAAGGGTTGAGCTTCTTAGGGCGGCTCGGGGTGACCGGGACTATTGGCATAGCGACTGGGGGAATATGAGAACGTTTGACGGTGGGAGAGGTGCCATCGGTCATTTTTTGCGACAGTGCAACGTCTTCGTCCTCGGGCGTTTGCTCTTTGGCAACCGGTTGTACAGGGGAAGCTAGAGATGCATCTGGAAGAGCGATGGTGGTGGGGGCAGCAGTTTGCTCCACAACAGGGCTTTTAGGTTCAGGTTGCTGTTGTGGCGTGGTCTCTATCACTACCCCCAGCTCAGGCTCAGCCTTCTTCCCAATTTCGGTTCTATTCAATAGCCCCTCCTTCCTGATCTTGAAACCCCCCTTCGCTCTTAGTATCCTCACCGAACGTCCAAGCAACTCCTTGTTATCGAGATCCCTCTCCGCGCGGAAAAGCTCCTGCATAGAAGACATGAGGACGTAGGCGATGATATGTTTTCCAGATTTGACGTTTAGGTCGCGTCTCCAGTCGATGACGTCGAAGCCATCGAAAAAAGCTCGGAGGTCGGCATCAGTTGCATCGAAGTGGAGGTTTCCCAGGCGGAGGACGCGGTGTTCGGGCTTGTCGCCGTCGCCAATGGAGATTTTGGTACGGCGGGGCATTTTAATGATGACCGGGGAATCGCTAGTGTGAACTTGTCCAGAGGCAGTGGGATATGTCTAAAGATACCACCTGTGTTGTGATTGGCTTATAATCTGAATTCGACATACGCTGGTGGAGTACAGGTTTGGGCAGTGTTTGCTATAATTACAGGTCGTATTTCGAAGGTGACCGAGGTAGAAGAAGCTAAAAGAAGGGTGAGAAAGAATTGATTTCTTGCATCTTCTTTCAATCGAGTGTAGGAATACTGCTTCACTCAGGAAGTACATGCGTATATTCCGTGATAGCAGAAGTAGAGGTGAATGTTACTCAATAACTCTTCTTGGTTTTGGATTTGCACAATGGGAGTCTCATTGTAAGGTCCGCACAAATAGAGTAGGAGTTTGTACAAAGTAGAAGTACTATACCCACACCTTGTACGAAATAATAGAGCTGTAGAATTATATACAGTACTGTCGATCGTAAGCGACGAAGTGATGTTTCGAACGTTGAGGCGACGAGAGTCGCAGACCGTTAGGAGACTCCCACAGCGGTGGCGATGAGTTAGCTTAACTTTAATTCTACGTTTTATCTTTCCGTAAACTTTCAAGCTTGTTGGTTTGTTGAATATCCAGTCACTAGGCGGTGTTTTACAATGCTTGGTACAATGGTCCCCATCAGCAGATCATCCGACATATACCACTGCGCTGTCATGCTTCACACTTCACCCTCTTCCGTCACGGCTTGACTGGTACGTGACATGAAAATGTATTCCGCTATCCAGCGGAACTGGGATCTCCAACACCGGACACCTGCCCAGATAAATTGCGCTCTTTGAAGAATGCGAAAATTCCGACGGGAATTATTGCGGAGCGAAACACCTGTCTTGCTCGCAGGATCCGCTTTTTCTGCGCGTTTGTGCACTTTCAGACTGAACCGGCACGCGATATTCTCACGCCGCGCTTTGAGGACAAAGCGCCGAGGTAATCTATATATTAGTGCTAACAAGACGTCGCTGTGGGATGACAGGAGGTGAAGGCTTGTACAATTCCGATGCAATTGGATGGAGAGGCAGAGTTTGATATTGACAAAGATAATCACGGGGCGGAAAAGCATACATTTTATGTAAGAGGGTGCCGGAGCTGAATGTCTTCTAGGCCGTGGTTCGTCGGAATGTAGATTACTGCGGTGTGCCTAAGCGGAGCTTACTACTTTTGGAAAATAGTCATCCCAAGCCCGAAAACTCTGCAAGGCTGAATACACCTTATTCTAAGGAGGTAGTTGCTTACTAAAGTCTGCACAACTTTTATAAGATGCTGACCGCCGAAGCAGCTCCACTTGGTTGGGGAGGGCGGAGCAGCCCATTTAGGTAACCATTTACGATCTCAATCTCTAAGCGTACACGCTAGGTGACGGAAAGGGAAATATATAATTCTGATTTGACTAGAGTTGCTTACAGATGCTTCATGAGCAACCGGATTCTGCTAAGATAGTGCTGCAGCGTGTTCAGAAATGTGAATATAAAAGCTGTCTTCCTCATCAATTTCCATCCAGCAGCCAACTGCAATCACCAACGAACAAGACTTGGTTCTCCACATCCATCCACATCAATCTACCACCTCAAAGTTGAACATATCTTCCTCCTCCAACGAAACACCAGCACCACAATGCGGCTTTCAGCTACCGTTCTCGCTTTCGTTCTCGCCTTCGGCGCCCAAACCTCAGCTCTCGGTATCAACTGCCGAGGCAGCAGCAACTGCGGCCTAGTCAGTGCATCCCTCCAAGATGTCATCAACGCCGCTCAAGGAGCCGGCGACTTCCACGTCTTCCAGAATGGCGAGCATGTTGGATGTGCTCAGGGTGGAGGTACTGCTCAGGGATCTCTTTGCGCTTTCCCTCAGGGCACTTCAGGCGGCATTGAGGGTTGGAAGGCCAAGCAGCTATTGGGTTTCATCAGGGATCACGGGTGTGGGAGATGTGGAAGTGTGCCGGTCAACTTCCCTAATGACAACGATGTTAATTCTGCGGGCCAATTGACCGTTAACTGGGTCAGGTGATCGACTTGAGAAGCTATGGAACGGCAAAGCTTTCAAAACGTCATGGTAGCTTGCCCTCCTCGAACAGGATAGGATGAAGAAGTTGTGACCTTATGAGGTGGACGGCGGTAGAATATGGTCTCTAAACATCATTTGCGATTCAAACTCATTGAACAATGTATCTATCTTAACGCTGGCCTCGACCTCAATCATTATCTTAATCAACTTGTACTGCCACAGGTCTTATAGATCCGGCCATATCTAAAATCAGTTACCTTACCGAAATCAGTATCAGGCTTAGTAACAGGCTCAGTAACAGGCTCAGTAACAGGCCTAGTATCGAGCTCAGCAGCTGGCCTATATCAAGCTTGGTATTAGACTAGCCTATTGATAACTCGCTTCGCCATCCAATTTCCGTTTTACGAAACCTTAGATTGTTTATATTATTATTTTTACTTAATCTTCCATAATTATCGAATGAGTATCAGCCATCGCGTCGTCACACTCGCGGAATAACCTAAATAAGTAATATAAAGAAGCATTCCGTCCCGAATACCTTAAAGGCTTATATTACGGTATAACTATAAGGGTCATTTCTCGTCCAGCGCCTCAATGTTCGAAACATCACCTCGTCGGTATTACTGTGTACAGCTCTACAGCTCTATTATCGTGTATAAGGTGTGGGTATAGCACCTCTACTGTGTACAAACTCCTACTGTGTTTCGTGCGGACCTTCTAAAGAGACTCCCACTATGCAAATCCAAATCAAATAACTAGTAGCTTGATGGAGTTAGATTGGAGCGACTAGCAATTACGTTACTTCAATCGTATAGGCGGAATTATATCGAGGCTCTGCTAACGTAATAATGGTGTTGTATTTGTCACGTGACTTCCCATACACGCAATTACATCTAGTCAGGGTCCTTGGACCATTACCCACACAAAATATACTTCGGATAATCCTATCCTTAGATATGGGTCGCTAGTTCGTGAACAGATTTTCCATTGACATTTACTATCTATGTAGGCCAAGCAGCTCTTGGCGCGGCCCGGAGTGAAATCTCGGTTCCTTTGCTCTTGATCGGAACCGCAGGGGCGGGGGTGTTTTGAACTCTCGAGCCCTGCGTCAGCTCAATATTGCTTTCCGAGGGTGAAGGCGCGCGTTGACCACGGTCTTGATTTCCACGGCTGTAACTGGAGCTGCGGCGCGAGTATTGCAGCGTTGTGCGCAGTTCATTCAGGATGGTGAACTCCATGCGCAACTTGATACCATAAACGCACGGCTTGTAGTGGCCCTGGACGTAAAAGAGGCTCGAGTAGCAGAGTCCGATCAGGCTGATATCGAGGCATATGATGAGGATGTTGATCATGATGAGATGATGGAACACGCGGCGGTTCGTTGTCGCATTATCGTGCAGCGGGGCAATTCTCTTCAGATGAAGACGCGTTTCGCGGATATACAACAGCGAGAGAAATGTCTCCTGGGCGAAAAATACGGCTAGCTGGACCTTGTCCCAGGAAAGGTTCGGTTTGGTAAGCTTCGATGCTAGCACCGATTGCTGATGGCTGGTTAGGAATGGGCACTGGGTTGGGGAAACGCAAGCTCACAGCGAGCACGCCGACAACCACTGTCGGGATCGAAAAGGCGATGGTGTTGAAGACGATCAAGTACAGCACCCAGCGCAGCCTCGCCGGCTCTATGAACAGATGCAGCCTCGAATATAGCACGAAAGACTGCGGAACCACTAGGATCCACCAGCTGAGGTAGATGACAGTGATGGAGCCCGGGGTCGGCTTCCATACGCCAAAGTTCACTAGCAGGATGACTAATGGCTGGGTAAGGACGCCCCACGAGCATAGCAGCACGCTCCAGAAATACAGGCCGTGGCGACGCATGCCGGCGACGAACAGGCGCACGTTCAGCTCGACGGCAATGTACCAGGAGATGCCAGCGAAGGCGGCCGAGATCATGGCCGTCGGCAGGTCATCTTTGAGATCAGCCATGGGGGGCGGGGGACGGGCGCGGGAGCCGCCGCGGGAACGAGAGGAAGAAAGCGCAAGAAGCGATTGAATACAGCAGCGAGGCTGCCTTTAATCTCATGCCATCCTTCATGCATTGGTGCTCAGCATAGGAAATAAGCTGTCCCGAAGGGAAGGTGGCACAAGGCGCCATGCCTAGTTCCACGCTGCCGTGTAACTTGGCCATGGATCTGGTAGGGCATATAAATTAATTAGCTATGCGGCGCTACACCTTCCGGGCTCCTTTCGTACTTCGGAATCCGATCCTCCCTCCCCACCCTCCGACGTCATACTACTTGCCGCTGCGATTGGCGCATGAGGTAACTGCCCCGCTCATCCTGCATCGGCGCACCCAAGGCTGACGATGCAATTCTCGTCACTATACATAGTGCTCTCGCTGCTCCTCCTGCTCGCAGTCTTGCCTCGCACACCCAGCACAACTGCCACCATGACGACCGACAACATCAATTCGCGCTCTGCCGATGAAATTATCAAACGGCTCAATCTCACGCCGCACCCCGAGAAGGGCTTCTTCGTCGAGACATATCGCGATGTTACTGCTGACAGCAATAACCGCTCCTACAGTACCGCCATCTACTACTTACTCGAAGGCCGCGACAATGTCTCCCATTGGCACCGCGTCGATGCGACCGAGGTGTGGCACTACTACGCCGGCGCGCCGTTGACGCTCGAGCTCGCCTACCCAACCAACACTTCGTCTCCCGATTCGAAGCCCAAGTACGATCTGAAGCGGAAAACGCTCGGCCAGCAAATCTTTGGGGACCAAGAGCCGCAGGTTGTAATCGACAGGCATGTCTGGCAGCGCGCAAGGAGCCTGGGAGAGTGGACGCTGGTGGGATGTACCGTCGCGCCAGCGTTCGTCCCAAGTGGCTTCGAGATGTCGCCGCCTGGTTGGGAGCCTAACCAGTGATGGGATACAGTGCTTGGGTCGGATGTCATTAGGGCGTGAATGCTACAAGCTACGGTTAGGGTTATTCTTGGCCTGGATGAGAAAGCCCTTCCCCAATCGGCATGTACAACCTCTAGATTTGGTAGTGAATTTCCTTTTGGCCTGTGTTTTGCGTAAGATAAGTGCGCATGTGCTGTGGTATACATAACAATCCGGGGCGGGCTCATGTGTCAACCAGAATAGTACACAGTCACGTGCATGCACCTAAGGTAGTAGCTGAATCAGCTCAGTTGGCTGGATCTTTATCGATAGTGTACCTCGCAAAACAACATCGTGAGAAAGGACAATCCGATGCCATTCCTCTCTTAGGACTTCGATTTTCTGGATGTCTTCGTACGTGATCTTCACAACGGCCTTTCTTAGTTTTAATATGCTGCTTACTGTCATCTCTTCACCGATGGATGTGCCAAGTATGCACGCTGCACCGCTAAGAGTCTATCGGGCGTATGCAGCCTTGATTAGAATATCACCATCGAGAACTACCGACAGCAGAATGAGCACTTTGTTCTAGGTCGAGCATATATAGAATCCTCGCCTCTGTCCTGCGACGACGATACAAGGCGCCAACTGTAAACGCGAAGCAACATGACTGCAACTTTTCTTATCACCGCTGTTCTTTTCGCTTCTTTTGCGTTTGGGACCAAAATCTCAGTGCATGCAGCTGCGGAAACAATTACCGCTTCTCCCGTCGGCGGAGCTTCGCTATTCGACTATGAGAAAGTCCAATTTACAGACGCCGTGCTCGAACGCCTCAAGAACGACAGCGCTGCAAAAAACATCGCCAACTTGGTCGTGTTTGGAAGTAACAACTCGGTTCCGTCACCTGCCGAATGCAAGACTTATCCTGACGATGCGCTGTGGCCGGCTAAAGCGGTATGGGATTCCTTCAGTTCGTTGGCTGGTGACGCACTCATCCCTGCTGTCCCGATCGCATCAGTTTGCTACGACTCGGAATGGGGGGAAAAAGATCTAACAAAATGTAACGCTCTGATTGATGAGTTCGTGAAGCCACCGATTCAGTAAGTCCTTTATCCTTCGACATCTACGACGAATATCACGCTCATCTGTTTGCAGCGAGAATCATCCATCCTCCGTAATGTGGCCGGTTTACCAAGGCAGAACGTGCATGGCTCGAAATAATACCACGCCTGTGGATACATGTACCCTCGGCGGATATCCAGTGTATGCCCTAAACATCTCCAACGTGGCGCAAATTCAGTTAGCCTTGAACTTTGCACGCAATCTCAATCTGCGCCTTGTCATTAAGAACACTGGGCACGATTATTTGGGGAAGTCTTCTGGCGCTGGAGCTCTGAGTTTATGGATGCACAATCTCAAAGATATCGAGTTCCTGCCCAAGTTTACAACAAAGAACTACTCCGGAAAAGCTTTCAAGGTCGGCGCCGGCGTTACCGTTCAGGAAATATATAGAGCTGCACACGCCAAGGCTACTTCAGTCCAAGGCGGTATTTGTGAGGCAAGAACCCATCAATGCTTAAGATTAAAGCGACTGGCTGACTTTCAATAAAGAGCGTGGGGTATGTGGGCGGATATCTCCAAGGAGGTGGCCACAACCCTTTGAGCGGATACTATGGCATGGCTGCAGACTCAGTGCTTGCCTACCAAGTTATCACTGCAGACGGCCGCTTTGTAACTGCCTCCGAGACATCTCACTCCGACCTCTTCTGGGCCTTGCGTGGTGGAGGCGGCGGCACATATGGCGTCGTAACCTCTGCTATAGTAAAAGCCCACCCAGACATGCCTACTGTACACACCACCTTCGTCCTCGGCAACAAGACTGATGGCTCGCAAACAGTGTCTGCCGAAAAGTTCTACGATATGTTGGAGTTCTTCTGGAAGCGGTTCCCTACATACACCGATGCAGGAACTTACTCCTTCTTCACTATCTCCAGTACCTCTGGGCAGCTCACGCTTACAATGCGGTCTTGGTTCGCACCAGGCCATACCAAGGAGTCCTTCGACAACCTGTCCAAGCCTTTTTTCGACAAAGTCTCAGAACTCGGCATACCTTTCCAATCGCCCCTCAACACCACATACTTTGACCACTACTTCGATGCCTACTGGGCCGCCTGGGGCGAAAACAAATGGCCCCTCGGTATCGCCACCTCCCTCCCCGGAAACCGCCTCATTCCCAGATCGCACTGGGACGACAAATCCAAACTTGCAACAACATGGAAGTTAGTCCGCACGCATCTTGAGCATGCCCGACGTTTCGTCGCCTACTTTCAGGCCCCTCAAAATCGGCAAAACGTAGATAACGGTGTCGCGTCAGCGTGGCGAAAGACGCAGGTCTTCCTCATCACGGCGACGCCCAAGTTCGCAGAAAACGCGTCAGTAGCTGAGATTGCCGCGGCGAATAAGGAGCTGCATGAAGTGATTTTGCAGCCTTGGAGAGATATCACGCCGGCGAGTGAAGGTGGCGGCTCGTATCTAAATGAGGGGTCGGTTGATGAGCCCAATTGGCGGGATGATTATTATGGAGCACCGTATGAGAGGTTGTTAAAGATCAAGAAACAATATGACCCTACGAGTTTGTTCTACGCTACTACTGCTGTCGGTAGCGAGGAGTGGGAGGTTAGGGATAAGGAGGTGGGTTACACGACGCAGAATGGGAAGTTATGCAGAGTGAAAGCTTGAGGAAAAGTGCTGGGTTCTATAATGCGGGTGTTAAGTTATCAACCACGGCACTAGTCACAAAAAAAGATATAAGCTAAGAATGCTTTTTGATCCCTTGGAGAGAGAGATGAAGCAGAATCCTCAGGCACCGAGGCGGAGAAGATATGGGATTTATCAGGTTAGCTCATATAGCTACCCCTGCTCTTAAGCCTCATACACGTATATAAACGACTCTCCTACAGAGCTATTACGATTAACGCAATCTCACACATCTACATCCTCACAGTGATATACAGTGATTCACACTGTAACAGGATTACATAGACATGCTTAGTCCGTTACGGTTCGGTTTGATACGAATCCGTTTACGCCGCTCCTTACGAAGAGTTGAGGGAGTAAAATTGGCGGATTGAAGCTTTAGTCTAGATCTTCTCGCAATAGTTTTACACATAAACAAGCTTTGGTGCTTTGGTGCACAACTGAATCTAAGTATTATACTTCTAGTCGTCTTCATTATGCAATGTCTATAATTGAGATGGTCCTACTGCATCCGAAGCGCACTATAAGCCGTATTAAGTCATTCTAAACGATTAATTCATAGTGGCTTGAGAGGAGTCCAGGCACCCTTTGCCAGGTATAATATTTGATATACTACTAAAAAGACAGTAGTCTATACCTAGCACGAACTGCAACGCTGGACCCTTGGAACAACGTACAGCATCGTTTCGCACACATCCTCTATTAACCGGCTTCCCACCAACAGCGTTCCGCTCGATCGGCCACCCATCCACTGGTCAACCGGTAACCTCAGCTGTTAGCACTTACCTTGGGCGCCTTTCCACCTTCTTCCGCTGCCACCAATCAAACCAATCCCACCAACGACCATTGCCATCGTCGTAGTCACTATCATCATCTTCGTCGTCGTCATCATCGTCATCGTCCGGATCTTGGGTGGGTGTGGGCCTCGGTGGACGGAGCGTAGAGGTGCGCGAAGGAAGGCTGATAAGTGTGCTAGAGAGCTGGGGAGTACGGGTAGTGGTGGTCGGCCTTGATGAGATTGGAGGGATGGTTGGCCTTGAGGGAGTGGTTGTCGGGGGTGTGGGCTTGGGCGGGGAAGGAGTCGATATAGACGATGCGGTAGGGATTGTCGGAAGCGAGAAGCTTGGGAGTGGGCCGCCAGTGGGCGTAAATGTCGGACGGGGAACCGGGATAGAGGGTAAACCCGTTGAGCTGACTGACGGAAAAAGCGAAGTTGCGTTTGAGAAACTTGGTACCGGTTGAACGGTGGGAATGAACGATGGAAGCGGTACCGTGATAGTTGTCGTGTTCACTGCTGGTGGAGTGGGCAGTGGTATCGCAGAGGTGTTCAGCGCTGGGAGAGTAGGAATTGGAACAGTCGGCAATGTAGTATTTATAGGATTTGTGAGCGGAGTCGAAATCACTGTAGAAGTTGACGTATTCAAAGGAGGTAGTGTAAGCGACGATATCGGGACCAAGCCGGTCGAGAGCGGGATGGATGGTCGAATTGAAAGCGATGGCGAAGGAATGGAGCTTCTACTAGACGTTGATACGTTGACCGATGGAACGGGTATGCTGACGGAAGGCGGAAAAGGCGGTGGGAAAGCTGAAGTTGGATCAGCAATGGTAGTGTTGATCGGAGGTGCCGGGATGATCGTTGGTGTTAGCAGTGGAGAGCGCGAAGTGATTCCGGTCGGTAGCGGGACCCTTGATGGTGGAATTGAAGGAGGAGGCAGCACTGAGAAACCAATCGACGCGGAGGGTAGAGGGGGGATGGAAGGAGGAATTCCCGAAGGGCGACTCCAAGTCGTGTTCTGTGCAGCCGCCATAGCGCACAGGCCGAGTGCCAGCAGTGATCCTCCCGCAAACATCTTGACGGCGTATCCTCACGGCGCAACGACAAACGCGATGAATCTGCTACTGCCTCTCTGTTCCATCCCCACGGCGTAACCTCTTTATAGTCGTGAGTGGGCCTGTCACGTAGCCGATCAACCGAACATACAGTACCTAGGGTAAGTCTAGTCCGTCAGTAGGATGATAATCCAAGAATTCGGAACAGCCGGGCCAATGGTCTTTTCTGCTTTCGGGTTCCAGGGTTATTTTGGATATGGAAGAATGCGAATTCGAAAGTATACCAACTTTTCGATGCACTGACGGTAGTACAACAGCCATTCGCGTACGAATGAACTACATGGGTCATTACCTTTTTGAGAATGTTGAGATGCACATTGTATTGTATTACCGAAGATCTGCTATAACAAATAGAAGTGATGGAATGATTCCGTTCTCATGGCGCAAGATATTGTGCTAGCCATTCAGAAGTGTGAATGAAAAGCGACCGGAGAAAAATTTGGATCAATACTAGTGAGGCCGATTGAAGCGATACATTTCGTGACCGTGAAGACGAAAACGCTGACCTTCGACGCCAATCTCGCACCATATCGGGCATTCCATGATGTCTACTTTAGGAATCGCAGACCAGCTTCCTCATGCAACATCAGATTAAGCTCAAAGCCCATCCTCGCTAATATGGAAAACGTCTGGCGATCCAACCCCCAATGCGGCTATTCATTCAACTTTTGTGATTATCCGGACGAGCGGCCAAGTCCCGGCAATGGAAGCGGGTACTTTAAGTTTATTAAGGCACAACCATGCCATAATAAAGAATGCAGAATTCCGCACCAATCAAAGAACACCGTAATGTGAGTAGCAGGCGATTGAACAAGTGCCGACGTTCGCGGAAAAGGTCGGCAAATGATGCCGAGGTGGTTCATATGCCTTGCGCTTTTACTGACTCTAAACCATGGCGCTTACAACGTGTATAGCCACCCTGGCGGGCAGACCATTTCTTGCACTTTGCGTATGCGTAATTCAATAAAGGCCGATGTCGTTTTTGCAACACAACCAGACACCGTCTCTTATTAGACGGCGAGTTGAGATGGAAACCTTGTTTCACTACATCAACTAACTATGTATTCCCCTCATTTTACTGTTTAAGGGCCACTATGAACTGAATATGTCCCTGTTAAGCTTAGCGCGCCATGCCTAAAATATCGCAAGCTTTCCATAATTGTTTCCTAAACCCTGAACAAGGGAACTCGCCAAGCTGTAAAACGGTGCTTTCCCGCTTTTGAGCAATGTAAGATTGTTTCTTATTCTGGTTTCGTGAACATTTGAGACCTAGCATTGCTACAATTTGTCTTAATTCTTAAAAGCAGAGTCAAGAATTGGATGAGGCTAATCTAACCCTTACCTACACACACACACACACACACACACACACACAC
>JASJFT010000015.1:0-41286 GCA_030770425.1 Darksidea phi
TTGTTGGTCATGCTCTGTTTGCTCTGTTCGCTAAGACACAGATCAACCAGATCATTGTCACGTAATGTTGGATCACTGACTAAGCCCTTGTCTTGGCTTCCAACCTTCTCGGGATGCCCCGCATCCTGTGATTCGCGTAGGGTTGTAACAGTAGATATCTATATAATAGCTATATATATCTTATAGGTAAGATTAGATAAATTTACTAATATTAGCTTTAATAAGTTTTCTACGAATTTCTCTTATCTTCTATATAATTTTTTCCTTTATTTATTAAAGTACTACTTCTTATAGATATAGTTATTATACTAATCTTAAAAGATATACTCTATCCTAGAACTTCTCCTCCTTTTTATTCTACTCTATATCCGAACTTAGAAATAAAAGGTAGATAGAAGTAGAGAGATTTTAGAAATAAAGAAAATAAAGGGAGACGCCGAATTAAATATACTTCGACTCGCGACTATTAGAAGGGGTAATATTAGAGAAGGCGATATTAAGAGTATAACTTTAGTAGATTCTAGTATTCTTTTATAAAAGTACTTAATATATAACGGGGGGTAAATAACTTAAGGTTATACGATACTACTATAGAGGGAAGAGAAAGAGATTACCGTAATATCGGCCGTTATTATAGTATTATTATTTTTTACCCGCTATTAGTCATCGCGGCTATATATTAGATTAAATTAAAGAGGTATTAGACTAGTAGATTCTCGTTATACTATTTTAAGCTATACTTAATAGTAATAAGCTAGATAGTTAATATTATATACGTTATATTAGTAGACTAGCTATAAAAGGTATATCGATATAGCGGAAATACTACCTCCTTTTTAAAGATACTAGTACTTACTTCTACTCTTAATATAGGCTAACTAGACTCTAATCCCCCCGTCTATATAAGGTACTCTAACTATTTTATATAGCTAATATCTCGTAAATAGGAATTAGTCGGGTAGATTCTAAAGTAGTTACTACCTCTTACTTATATTAAATATTATTAATAGGAACCCCCTATAATATATTATATACGCTCTTCTAGTAAGATAATATCCTTTAATTTACTATATTCCTATCTTTTTTAGTCCTTTAGTTATCTTTCTATACGTCTTTATTACCTATATACGTAGATAAGTACCCTTTAATAGACCCTATTTTTATACTTTCCCTATACGAGTCTTCTCTCCAATCTAATTATCTACTATATAATATAAGTAAAAAGTCTATAAAGTATATATTATCTATCTATCTTTATTATACTAGAATACTCTAGCTTATTAGGTTATAGTTATTATATAAGAAGAAAAAAGTACGATAGAGAGACGCCGTATAAGCTATATAGAGAAAATAATACTAATTACTTTTATACTTTCTAGAAGAAGAAGGAGCTAAGTATTATTAACGTAGTCTAGTAGGTATAGGCGATAGACGGGGCTCTTAAAGATTAGACTCTAGAGTTAGAGTATAAGGGGTAGGATATATTTCCTTATAATATATATATCTCCTATTTCTAGATCTACTTAAACCTCTAACTACTTTCTTATAATAAAGTTATTTTAAAAGAAATTTACGAATATACGCTCTCCTAGTAAGGTTAAGACATTCTTTAGTTTATTATATCTTTCTACTCTAACCCCTAGACGGCCTATAACTAAAGTCTATAACTAGTATATTATCTAGCTATCCTACTATACTAGAATACTATTACTTATTAGGTTATAGTTATTATTTAAGAAAAGTCCGGTATAATAACTACTCGTTATACCGAAATTATAAAATTATAAAACTTATCTATATCTATAATACTATCTCTAAGAGAAGGGGTCTTAAAGGTAAGTACTTATCTACTAGATAAGCTAGTCCTTATACTTCTACTCTAGGGCTATTAATACTAAGCCTTATAATAGCCTATACTACTAAGTTCTTCGCCGATATCTACCCTATATAGTCGATACTAGACTATAATTTTATCGAAAAAACTACTAGAAACGTCGAGTAGCCTTAAGAATATAGTATAATTACTACTCTCTATACTTATATTTCTATTATATAAATAGTAGATTTTGACTCTAGAAAGATACTACTTAAAGAAGCTATTCGTATTTAGATAGGATATACTTACTACGATAATTCTTTACTTTTAGCTATTCTTACTTTTTATCTCTTCTATAGATACTACGTTAGCCTAGGGAAAGAAAATAGTATATAGAGTTACCTTTAGTAGACTATAATATTAGTATATCTTCTTAAGATATATATTAAAGATATATATAATACTAGATAATAGAATAAAGAAGTAAGATACTTCTATTAGGTTCTCTTTAAGACTAAAAGGTACGATTCCTAGGTATAATAGGTTTATATTTAGCTTATCTATCTATAGATCGTATATATATTACCTAGTTATATTACCTACTATAATTTACCTCCTATAAGAAATTTTAGACCTAACTATAGAATTATCCTACTCCGTAATAACCGAAGTATATTTTATCTAAGAGTTTAACCTTTAAGAAGTCTATCTATTATTAGTATTAGGGTTCCTATTAAACCCTATAAATAACGACGATATATATATCTCCTACTTCTAAATTTACTTTAACTTCTAACTACTTTCCTATAATATTAGGTTACTAGCGCCGGCGATAAAGCCGGTAAGAAAATAGGGTTATTACGAAAAGAAAAGACGGGAAAGAGAATATATCCGGAAAACGGCTATAGAAAGACCTTTATAAGGGGAGTAGATTTAAGAAGATACTAGCTTATTTATATATTACTCTCTAGTCTTAACTACTAATATATAAGTTAGAGATAAAGCTAATCTAATATAGATAATCTAAACTAAGTATATAATTATAGTTTTCTAGATTATAATAGATCCTTCGTTTAAAGAGATATATATAGGAAATACGAGAATATATATATAGATAGTAGATTTTATAATTACTAATATCCTAGCTATAAAAAGAAGTTCCGTATAAGGGTATTTCTATATAGATACTAGTATATATACTAGAATCTCTATATAGTTATAAATTCCTTTATCTTAAGGACCCTAATACTATTATTAATATTAACTAATAATAACTTTACCGATAGATATAAGTCGTAAACTACTTTTCTCCCGTTATCTTTACTACTACCGGTATCTAGAGAGTATATACTAACCTTAAAAGATACTCTACTAGCTACCTAGGTATCCGAGGATAATTAATACTATAATAATATCTTTAGATAGATACTATTAAATAGTATAGAACTAGAATTATAGATATATATTATACTAGACTAAACGCCCTTATATATTATTTCTATATCCGGTAGTAAGGTATATCCGTTTATAGGGAACCTTATAGGATAGTATTTCGGGAGTATATATTCGTAAACTAGTCTACCTATACTATACTTTAACTATAGTCCGCCTTTAGTATATCTAATAGTTATCGATAGAGGGAGATTAAACGCCAGGCTTTAGTAGGGGAATAAGGAATTTAACGGTAATAAAACCAAATAGATTAAGTAATAGATCTACGTATAGAACCTACTCCTAATAATCCCTAAACCGCGATTAATATACCCTTACTAGCTTAATCCTCTAATATTTCGTAAGAAGGTAGGAGCTATCTAATAATAATAACTAGTAGTAGTAGTATCCTTATAATCTCTATAATTCTTATTAAGATAGTCCCTACTTAATATTAGCCCCTATTATAATAGATTTTTCGATTTTTATCCTTACTTAATAATAATATTAGGTTAGTATCGTTTCTATATTTCTTAATATTTTATATACTATACTCTTATAGTATATCGAAGATATAAGTACTTATAATATACTTAAGTATAGTTATATATATTAAAAAATAGTTATTATAGAGCTTAATAGGTTACTTTATAGAGTTAGTAATATTCTATCCTTATTATAGATTATATCTACTTTATATATAGGTTATAAGAAGCGTTACTAGTACTATAACTATAACTTAAAGAAGTTTACTTTATATATATCTTATTTCTATACTTTTAGACTAGGGCCCGACGCGTAAGATATATTAAGTAGCTTAATTAATTATTATAAGGAGTTCGCTTTAGACGTTCTATATTACGATCTAGCTAATTAATAGTAGCTAAGTCTAATAAAGTATCTATAGCTTTAAGCGGTACTACTATTACGTAAGATACTCGATACTATACCTTCGATCTATATAGCTTATAGAGATATAATAGAAGCTAAGCTATATATATAATAACTATAATATTAACTTCTAAAGGAATCTACTAAACCTTATTAGCCTTTACTCTAACCGCTATAAGCGATATACGGAGGATAGAGTACGGATATATATACTAGAATAGTAAGATAGCTATTATTACTTAAGCTATATCCTACTCTTCTACTCTACCTCCTCTATCTAGTATATATACTTACTCTATTCCGTACTTTAGATAAGATACTTCTCTCTCCGGTTTTTTAAGCTAGGATTTTACCAGCTTTAGCCTAGTAGTTATTAATAAGGGCTATAGGGTTAGCTATATCTATTCTTCGTAAAGTTCTATAATAGACTTACGAAGATTTAAGTTTAATACTAGTAAAAAACTATTAAGCTAGAAAATTTAATATTATTATTTATAGTATATTAGAGTTGGTTATATATATAATATACTTTCGTATAATATATATTTTAATAGAAGAGGAATAGTTATTAAAGTAGAGCTAATTATAATAGTAACTAAAGTACTATAGAAGTACTACTATATAGTAATCTACCTCTACCCTCTACCCTATCTAAGATTAAAACGATTAGTAAAACTATATATACTATTTTATATCCCCCTATTCCTATTAATATCTATACTAAGTTAGTCGCCTATATATATAGTATCTATTATATTAAAGAGAGGCTATTTTTCGATTAGCTACGTAAGGGTCGTAGTATAGGTAATACTATATAGGTTCTTATTCTATTACGCTAATTATAATACCTCTATATAGCTAATTCTATATAATAGCTAATAAAGATATATAGCTCTAGCTTAGACTATATTTAAAGCCTTCTTTCCCGTCTAACTCTTTACCCGCCCCGTCTAATAATATCTATATTTCTATTAGACTTTCTTATCTAATATATCTAGATATCTAGTATATCTTAGTACTACGGCTTATCTTTAGCTTTCTCGCTCGCTAATACGATTTATATTAGTACTCCTCTAATTAATTAAACTACTACTCTATTCTATACTATATATAGTCTTAAATTAACGTCTACTATATATAGTATAGGTACTATCTATAATAACCGTACGAAGTTATCGCCGATACTTTTTACCTACTATCTACTAGTATAGATCCGAATAATTTTACCTATATATTACTAGCCCTATTAAGCTACTAGTCGTACCCTATTAGCTAAAGTTTAATTATTTAAGAATAACTAAGGTTAGTAAATATTAAGGTCCCTAGTTAGAGTAAAAATAGTAAACTAATTATTAAAGTAGGAGTAGAAGCCTAAGGTAAATACTAATCGACCTCTCTTCCTTCGGATACTAATAAGTATAATAGGATATAGAAGTATAATCTTCTAAACTACTCCTCTACTATAAACTTTACTTACTTCGCTAATCTTTAACGGTACTAATCTACTATCTATAGAGTTAGTATTCCTAGGTATTCTTATACCGTTTAAGACTATACTAGAGTTAGAGATAAAGGATTTATATAGTATAACTATCTTATTAAGTACCTACGTAACTTCTACTATATTAAAATATCTAAACGTAGACTAGGGGAGCGTAGTATATTAGATTTATTAGTAGACTATAAGAGATAATATAGGTTACCTTCGTTATTATAGCTCGTTAATAGAAGTATATTTAGTCTAGTAAATATTATAGAAGTTAAAAAATATAATCTTATATATACGACTCTTATACTTACTTTAGAATTATTATATTACTATCTTAGTAGTATACTTGGTATCTATATATACTACTAAGATATATTATCTATTTACTTCTAAGCGATATTATAGTCCTATATATAATATAAATCCTAGTCTACTCTATACTATTCCCTATACTAGCTCTTTCTTTAGTACTAGTAGGGGTTTCTTATCGTACCTAAGCTTCTTTAGCTTACTAAAATAGCTATCCTACGTCGGGATACGAACTTACTTTCTAATCGAATATCTTCTTATATCGAATATCTAATCCGGGCTCTAAGACTCTCTTTAGGGTAATTAATAAAGGGAAGAAGATATAATAGATAGTAGCTTCTTAGCTTATTAGTATAAGATAACTAGGTTAACCTCCTTCGTAACGCGGCGTAATATTAAAGATATACTTTTTAACTATATAGCTAAGAAATAGCTAATTATATATAGTATAATTTTAGTTTACTCTACTTTAAAGTACTCTAGTAGACCTAGTTTTATCCCTAGCCTTATACGTAGTTCCGCGTCTCTTAACTAGTTAGTATTTTAGGTATATCTACTACTAAGTTATAAGAGAAGCTATATACTTAGAATCTAGTTATCCCTACTAGTAGACCTACGCTTAAGTTCGAGCTCGTCTACCGTTTAACTCGTTTATATCGAACGTATTATACTTACTATTATCTATTAATAAAAATATAAACCCTTTCTATTAAACTTACTATACTTACTATTACTCTATTAATAAATACGTCTAATATCTCTATATTAAACTTACTATCGCTTAATCTATTATAGATAATCGTAGTATAATTAAACTACTCTTAATTACTAAACCTAACCGTTAAAAGGGGTAAGTAATTAATTCCTCTAATACCTCCTATATACTAGCCTTATTTATTAAAGACTTATATTAGCGCTTCTAACCTAGCGAACTAGAGTAGCTTACTCTCTTACTCGAAGAAGGGTATATATATATAAATGGTAATACTCTTCTCTCTACTATTAGAGAAGTAGAAGACTATATTCTCGGCCTAGTAGTAAAGTATAACGAAATATAGGTAAAGATATACTTTATTAGATATACCTTATATAGTATTAGATACGATATAAAGGGTCTCGACGAAGAAGCTATTAATATAGCTAAGGTTAAACTTTTATATAGTATCTATAAGACCCTAGGACTAAGTATAATTAACTAGGAGTTATAATAGCTAAGGTAGTCTTCTAATTAACTAATAGTAAAATTGGTATATTAAAGCTATCCTAAGATAGCGCTATAAGGGTATAAGAATAAGGGGTTCTTATATCTAAATAGGGCTTAGCGCGTTAAATAAGCTAACTAACTATTAGACTAATCCTCGGGATTACCTAATCTACTAACCGAAATAGGAAATAAGTAAAATAACTAGGTTACCTAGAGAATAGGTCGTAATATTATCTTTTTTCTAGAATAAGGCCTTATCCTTAAAGGCCTAGTAAACGAATAATTAAGAAAAAACGCTTTTTAGAGGGGAAGAGAAGGGGGAGGATAGAGAAGGTAGGTAGATACCTATATCTATTACTCCCTACTCGAAAAACGATTTAACTAATACCCTTTAGATCGTCCTTAGAGTATATAAATATTATATAGCCCTATATATATCTACTCGTTTTACTATATAAATTATCGTCTAAAAAATATTTTTCTAATATATATACTATATAATACGCTTAGTATATCTAAAGGGCGTCGTAGAATATATAAGAGGACGCTAGTAACTCGATTTTCTATATTACCTAGGAGTTATATACGCGTAATTCTACTAGAGGACGAGGCTTACTTCTTCTACGTCTCTACCCGTAGTAAAGTAAGGCTATAGGGGGGTACTTTAAGCTTAGAAGTAGTTACTATAGGTTCTAGATATTATACTACCTATTTTAGTAGGCTATAAAGGAGAGGAGCTCTAAGCTTAGGGGTAATTACTATAAGCTCTAGGCTATATACTATTTATTTTAGTAGACTATAAAGGAAGGTACTCTAAGCCTAGAGGTAATTACCCTAAGCTCTAGGTACTATACTACCCGTTTCGGCGGGCTATAAGGAGTAAGGGTCTATACTTAGTACCGGCGATTTTTCTAGGTTCCTATCTTAACTAGTACCTCGTCTTCTAACTAGGGGCTAAGGAACTTATTTTATAATACGGCTTCTAACTACTAGACTAGCCATTTAGGTAGATCTAGCTTATTAGAGTACTTATTATAAAACTCTTTTACTTTTTAGACTACGTTTATAAAATCGTTTACTAGGTAATAGATTAGGTCCGGGTCGTAACCTATCTATTCCGTTTAATAGTAGAGCTTACTATAAATAATCCGGCTATTAAGAATATAGACTACCGGCTACTTAGGATACCCGTTTACTTTTATAGCTAGTTCTTTAAAGAGTACTTAACTAAGTAACGGATCTTATATAGCTTTATATAACCTATCTACGTAGAAAATATTATATATCTTTATATAGAAGGGTAACTAGACTATATAGGAGCTATACCTTTAGCTAATAATAAAATAAGGTCCGTATATTTACTAGTCTAATTTTAGACTTAGTCTTAAGGTAGTAAATCCCTTAGGTATAATATAGACTTAATCTCCTACGTCGAAATCTAGGAGGTAGCGTTTTTTATTAATTTATCGGCTCTAGGCTTTCTAAGCTACTATAATATTAGCTTAGACGTAGTCGTGAACCTATTAAACTATATTAGTTCGGGTTTTTATAAACTTCTAGGCTACCTATATAGTTATATCGTTTGGTAATTCGGAGGATTTACGAACGTATTCTTACTAGTCCTAGTAATAATAAGTCTTATAGCCGAATTTAATCTTAAATAAGAAAAATCCCGTTATATCGTACGAAAGAATTACCTAGGTCTAGTTTATACTAGATAGGAGATCGGACTAGTTATCCTAATAGAAGTTTATAAAGGGGCGTAATTATTAGTCTAGCTATTAATTAAAAACTTCCGTATTACTATTAGTCTATAGATAGTAGGCCGTAGATAATAACTAGCTAATTTCTATAAGCCTATATAATTCTTTTATAAAGCCTAATACGAACTATAGGCCTTAATCTAAGACTATAGTACGTAGAGGACTAAAGACTCGCTATATATATATATAGTAGAGAGTAGCTATATCTTTAGTAGTAGCGGTCTTAAAGTAGGATAATAAGAAAGCGCGTTTTAATAATCTATATATTACTACGAATATATTATCGTATCCCTTATAGTCCTTTAAGAAGCTTTTAAAGTCTATAGAGACGTCTTCCTATACCCTCTTAGGTATAGGGAGCGGTTTAAGGAGATCTAGGGTCTTATCTTAAGACTTATAACTCTATTAGTACTACTTATAGTTTCTTATATAATACTTTATATCTTTATTTATTATATCCTAGTAATATAGGTCTTTTAGGAGCCTAATAGTTTTCTTTATATCTAGGTAAGTAGTAATCTATATAATATATACCGCCTAGATAAGATAGATCTTAAGGAATCCTACTTTAGGTACTACTAACTTCTCTTTTTAGAGGAGGAGCCTAGATAGGGTTAGGAATAGATACTTACGTCCTTAATAAGCTAACTCTTACTCTAGTTTAAGTATAGTATATATACGATTCTTATAAAGTATATAGTTAAGAAGTAGATAAGGGTAAGCTTCGGTTTTATACTTAGAATCCTAGGTATCGGTAGTAGCTATTAAGATAGCTATTATAGTAGAGGTCTATTCGAAGGGGATAAAGATATAAGTTCTAACGACTTTATCTTTTTCCTTCTAAGTTTTTAACTTCTTTTATTTTTAAGAGAGAGTATTCGTAATAATATTAGTAGTTCTAGGGCGGTAATAAATAGTATAGTAGTAGTCTACGAGCTTCTCGGCCTAGTAAGCCTATTATAAGGTTAGTTCGTACTTAGTCGAGAAATATTCTAGTACCTAGTAATTAGTAATAACTTAGAAGGGTTTATTTAGTTATAACTCTATAAGCTAAGCCCTCTATTCGTTTAAACCCCTTATAACCGCGAGTATCTCTTTATTATAAATCTCGTAGTTTATTTCTATAGACTTTATTATCTTTATAAAGTAGACTATAGGTTATTAGATTCTATTATCTTAGAGCTACGTAAAGGTACCTACTAGAATACCGTTACTTACGTTAGTTTCTATATAGGTCCTATAGTAGAGTAAGTAATATCTTATAATAACGTCTAAATATAATAATACCTTACTTTTCTTAAATACGGCTTACTCTTTAGGCCTAAAGACGCGGAATTTTCCCTTTTATAGTAGTCGGGTAAGCGGGCGGACTATACGACTATAGTCTTTTAGCTACTTTTAATAGTAGTTATAGAAACCTAGGTAAGCTTATAGCCCTTTTAGGGTTATAGATTCCTCTTAGTTTTTAATAGCTACTATCTTATTAGGGTCTATATAGATTCCTTTAGTACTAATAATAAAATCTAAAAACTTTACCTCGGTAACTATAAACTCGCTCTTTTTAATATTAACCTATAGTCTAGCCTTCTTAAGCTTATCTAGAATTTTACTTATATATTTCTCGTACTTAAGGGGGTCCTCTAAGTAGATTAAGATATTATCTATATAGATAGTATAGATCTTATCAATTTCGTTCTTAAGTACTTAATTAATATAGTACTAAAAGGTTACCAGTCTATTATATAGCCCGAAAGATAGAATATAGTATTTATAATTTCTATATTATATTTTAAAAGTTATAAGGTCTTCTATATTAGGGTCTAATCTAATATAATAGAAGACTTAATATACGTCTAGCTTAGTAAAGACCTTTACTTTAGAAAGTTATATTAGTATCTTCTTAATTAAGGGGATAGCTATAACGTCTTTCTTTATAACTACGTTAATTTTTTAGTAGTCGACGTAGAACCTCTACCCCCCTCCTAGCTTCTTAGCGAATAGGACGGGCGAGGCGAAATTAGCGTCGCTAGTTATAATAAAGTTCTTTTTTAGATACTCTTCTAAGTAAGCTTTTAGTAGCTTTAGGTATTTAAGAAATATATTATAGAGTAGGCTCGTACTAAGCTTACTTATATTATTCTTAAGGGTAATTTTATAGTCGACGTCCTCCCTTCTAGAGGGTAGCTTATCTAAGTTAACCTTAGAGAAGTAGTTTAGGATAGCTTCTATATAACCTTTATAAGGGAGCTTTTCTACTATTATATCTTATACGTTCTATTCCGCTAAGTCTTCTACTAAGTCTTTCGACTATCTATCTCTAATTAATAAGTTAACTTTATATAGGCTAGTAGCTTCTAGTATAACTTCTTTCTTATCTACGAGCTTCTATATCTTAGGAGGCTCGAGAAAATATACGTCGAACTTATTACCGGCGGCCTACCCTAGTAGGTCGTTAGGGATAGGTATTACTTTCTTTTTCTTCCTATTATTTTTTCGGCGACCTCGTTAGCTTTTCTTAGATTTAATACCCCTTAAACTATTATTAGTATTACTATCTATATTCCTCTATATTTCCTTAGGAGTAACTTATTAATCCTCTATTACCTATAGCGGGGCTTCGACGGGCTTATAGACCTCCTCCTAGAGGATCGTAAGGGCTTTAATTAGAATCTCCGAACTAAGTATTAGATCCTTTCTAAGTAAGCGGGCCTTCTTCTATACTTTAATCTACTAATTAATTAGATTATCGCGACGTAAAGTATCGTCCTAGTATTCTAGATCTAGCTTCGGATTTAGCTTCCCTATAGTAGTTAGGTTATATTTTATCTACTTTAAGGTATCGTCTAACTAGTATAAAGTCCAATTATAATAGTTAATTAAGGACTAGATTTACTCGAAGAATTTTCTTTCGAGTATTATATTATAATACCCGAGCTTATAGAAGAGGAACTAAGTAGGTATATTCTTTCCCTAGATTAATAGATTAGCTTAGATAGCTATATCGACTAAGTAACCGTATTTCCCGTTAAACCTATTAAGGGGGATCGGTTTCTTTAGTCGATAGAAGACGGGCTTTAGCTTTTTCTTTACTACCTTTAAATATTTAGAGTAGACTAATAGGTACGTACTAGTACTACTATCTACTAATCCTCTTAGCCGTATAGCTAGGTTATTTACTATAAGTTAAATAGGGAGCGTAAATAATTTCGAATCGACGAGCTACGATATCTTAATAAGCTATTAATAATTAAGGGGTTTAATTACTCCTATATAGGCCGCTAGGGAGGAGCCCTCCTCTAGTAGCTTTCGTTTTTTAATATCGTAGAGGAGACGTTAGAGTTATACTCTAAACTACTTTCCTCTTTATACGGGAAGTCTAAATAAGCTTCTTCCTTAGAATTATTAGGAAAGATAATATTAACTTCTACTTCTATAGTATTCTACGTTACCTTATATACGACGTAGTCGGGGTAGTCTTATTATTTATTCCTTTTCTTATAATCGAAATAATAGTCTTACTTCTTATACTCCTTAAAAGAGTAGTTATAGAGCTTAGAAGTATCTTTAGAGTAAATAGGTCTCTTTTCTAACTTATTAGAAAAGGGCCTACTTATAGTCGGCTACTTTCTCTTAGAGACGACTAATCGGTTATTTTAGGCGAGCCGGGCCTTTTAGTATTAGTTATTCTTAAGTAGTACTCTATTAGCTAAAGTCGTATATTTATAGAGCTTACTAAAGGTAAAATTACTATTATTAAATAGATCTACCTTATTTCTTAGCTTAAAGTAGAGCTTATCTACGAATTCTTCGTTCTACTAATAGTAAGGTAGATAGACCTTTATTACTAGACGCTTAAAATTCTTAACGAAGTTACTAACTTCGCTAAACGCGTTTATACGTAGTTAGTAGAATTTAACTTTTACCTTCTTCTTCGTATAGGGATCTTTATAGCGTTTCTTAATATATTCTAATAGGTCTATATTGGATACGAAGTCTACTTCTTCTTCTCTAGAATTTAGCTATATCCGAATATAGTCTTTTACCGGGCCCGTTAGTCGGGATATAATATAGGCTCGATAGATCTTAGCTATTTATTAGAGGGTTTCTCGTACGTACTAGTTCTTATTAACGGTAAGTTTCTATTCTATATTATAGAGCTAGTTCTTTAACTTAAACTCTCTATTATTTTTAAATAAGACGGGGTCGAGGTAAAATATAATCTTCTAGGAGTTAGAGGTTTATAGGAATTTACTTCGGTAGTTTTCTATAATATCCTCCTCCTAAATAAGAACCTATATTCTATTACTTAAGGTAATAGTTATAAATCCTAATAAGACTAATAGAGATCTCGCGGAGGAGGTACTAGGACGAGGAGTAGAAGTATTTTCTATTTTCTTTATAGTAAAGGATAGTATATCTAATTCTAATAGATACTTATAATAGTCCTTATTAGATAGAAGAGTCTATATTAGATCTAGGAACGTAATTAGTTTAGTAGTTAGCTCTTTTCGTAAGAAGCTTAACTAAAAGGTTAAATACTAGACTAAATCCTACTAGAATCTTCCTAGGAGCCCGGGGGTTTAAAGTAGAATATAATAGATAAGAGGGGTCCTTTAGAGGCCGATATTTAGACTATTTAGTTATACCGTCGTAGAGGGGAGTCTTACCTCTTCTATATCTTATCTACTATTAGGGTTATACTATAATAGCGGAGTCTTAAGAGTAGACTTAGGGTTATACTAAGAGAGGACTACGAGTCCGGTCTTTATATAGGTAGCTATAGGGAAGGACTATTTAAGGTCTTCCTCTAAACTCTACTATCTACTTATAGTTCTCTAGACTTATTAGAGCTCTTCTTATAGCTTTTTAACTTATCTTCTATAATTATCCCTTTCCTTAGCTAATTAGTTAAACTTATCGGCCGTAGTATTTATAAAGGCGTTCCTACTAACTATACCTACTCCTATAGTATACGCTAGCCTTTTAGCTATAATAAGACGGAGACTATTATCTATTAGGATATTAGTAATTAGGTCGGGTCCCTCCTAGGTAGCTAGTATATCCCGGACTATATTATAGTCTAGGAGTTCTTCCTATCCTTCTATATTTATTAGATAGGGGATTTAGAGTCTATTTTCTCCTCTAAGTAATTTAACCCTCTTAGCGTACTTATCGATCTTCTCTTCGAGGCTATCTTTACTTATACTCTCCTCTTAAGGGGAGAAGACGGCCTTAAGGGTCTAAGAGTTAATATACGCGTCTTTATTAACGAATACCTCTAAGAGGGTTAGTTTATAGACCTTAATTAGCTTTTACTAGTATACTTCCTCTTTAGAAGAGAGTATCTTACTTCTAGTCTAGCTCTAAGATCTAGTCTAAGCTCGCGTACTTCTTACCCTACTTAGAGCTCGACTCGGGGTCTTCCTCTTTCCTTTATCTTTCTTCTATAGGGAGGTCTTACGGGAAGGCGGCTTTAAAGGGCCTACTTAGCCTAGGAAGTCCGCTATCTTATTATTATACTAATTTAGTAATTTAGTTAATTATATAAAGATAAGTTAGTTATAGGGTTTAGAATATAGATCTAATTCTACGTAATACTTTTATAGATCCCTTCTCTCTAAGGGAGATACTAGGTACTCTAGTAATATTAGGGCTTAAAGTAGTTAATTTTAAGACTTACCTAAGGGAGCGCCGTATACTACCTACCCTAAGTACCGTAGACCTCTAGGGATTTTAGGGGGGTTAATATTTAGCTACCGTCTCCGACTAAAAGTTAGAGATCTTAGGATAATATAAGACCCTAGGACTAAGTATAATTAACTAGGAGTTATAATAGTTAAGGTAGCCTTTTAATTAACTAATAGTAGAATCGGTATATTAAAGCTATCCTAAGATAGTACTATAAGGGTATAAGAATAAGGGGTTCTTATACTCGAATAGAGCTTAGCGTACTAAATAAGCTAACTAACTATTAGACTAATCCTCGGGATTACCTAATCTACTAATCGAAATAGGAAATAAGTAAAATAACTAGGTTACCTAGAGAACGGGCCGTAATAGTATCCGAAGCGAATTAAGTAATCTTAAGTTATTAAGAGTAGTAGTAATAATAGAGATATAAGTAAATATCTAATCGATTTATATATATATATCTTATTATAATTCTAAATTATATAATACTCCTACTAAAAGAAGGTCTAAAATATTAACTCTATTACTTTACTCTTCTATCGGAAAGGCTTAGAGTATAGGGGATAGGAGAGGTTCCGAAGATAACTCTATTTAAGTAAATATAGTAGTAAGCTCTTCTTTTACTTACTATACTACCTAAAGCTCCCCGTTATACTAGACTCTAGTCGTCGATATAGCTATACTAAGGAGTAATTTAATCTATTACGGCGCTAAATTACTAAGATCTTAAGCTAATACTAACTTTTAAGAAAATAATAGTATTTATATATCTCGTATAACTAGGTAAGATCCTAGCTAAGCGAGTAGAAAGTCTTAAGATTTAGATATTTAAGTAATAGTAGAGGAAGAGGAAGAAGAGGAAGAAGAGGAAGAAGAGAAAGATTAATATAGTAAAGGGAATAATATATATACCGATCGCGTAAACCTTTATAAACTACGACTAAGTAGAGTCGTCGAATAACCTATAGCTATTATAGCTAATAGTTATAGTAAAAAGGGTAGTCTTCTATATCTAGTATATTAGACTCTCTTAAAAAGAAATCTTAATACTACGTAGCTTATATAACTTACTAAGTCTTCCTATAAAAAAGTTTCTTAGAGTAAAATAAACTATAAGATTAAGACTCTAAAGTACTATATACGAGTTCTAGATTCTTCTCTAAAGATATATTAGTATAATAAAAATATATATCTAGGATTTCTATTTTAACCTAAAGATTAATTAAAGAAGGCCCTTAATACTATAAAGAAATTACGTCCGAGACTTAAATAGAGTAAGGAGTTAAATAGAGAACTATATCGTCTTAGATATAATAGTAAACTAGAGGACTCCTAGGTATCTAAGCTTATAGATCTATTTACTAGACTAAAACCTACTAAATAAGCTATTTAGTCTTAATAGTATAAACTTAAGAAGAGATACTAGTCTAGGAAAGAAATAAGTAAGGAACTATAGACCCTAATTAAATAATATCTTAATTTAGAATACCCTAATAATAAAGTAGAGATCTTAGATTTCGGGCGTTCTTAATTAGAAATTCCCGATAGTAGCTTAGACTAGTATACGTTCGATTCCTTAATCTTCCTAATAACTTTCTTAATCGGTACTATTATTTAGTACTTAGAGTATAACGCTCCCGATAGTCTAATTATAAGACTAGACTAGAAGACGAGCTTCTATAACTATTAGGGTAAATATATAGAATAGGCCTCTTACTATAAACTTCTATAGAAAGCTAGTCTAATTAGTTTAGATTTAATAAAGTAATTTCTATTATATAGATATTTAAAGTATACCTCTATCTTTATAGGATTAGACCGATAGAGAGCTTTTCGCGTATATTAGAAGACGTATTATAAAGAGGAGAGAAGCCTCTCTTTCTATAAACTTATCTACGAGGCCGAGTAATAATCTATAGACGATATAGAGTATTAGTATAATTAAGATAGAAATTCTACTCTCCTACTAGTAATAACTACTAAGTACCGTAGCTATAAGCGGCCCCTTACTAAGGACCTCTCTAAGCCCTTTATCTATACCCTCTATAACTACTACTTTTATTATAAGTTATATCTTAAGTACTACTACTACTCTCTATATACCGATAATAAGCTATTTAAGTATACTAACTATAATATAAAGTTCTTAAGAAGTAATAACTTCTTAAAGTACTACTAATACGTATATAGTACCGGCGCTATTATACTCGATATTATAGACTACTCTAAAGTATAGTCTTAACCTCCTACCGGCGTATACGATAGCCTAGAGCCGCTTAGTAAAAAGTAAAAAATATCGGAAATATAAGTAAATATCCGCTTATATATATATACTTCTCTTATTAATATTCTAGTATACTTAATTCTATAAAAAGAAGACTTTACTCCTTTATTAGTAGTTTACCCCTAACTATACTAGGCTAAGAACTATACTAATCTATTAGCCCTAGTATATCTCGGCCGATTAATACTTCCTTTAAGTAGGAAGATACCTTCTAAATCTATCTATATAAGTTTCTCTTAATATATCTATATAAATATAAGCTATATATAGATTATCTCTAGATTAAATTTAAAGATAGACCTACCCTATCTTATAAAGTAATCGAGTTAATCTAGTAAACCTTACTCCTTACTTATAACTTTAGTATACCTTTACCTAACTAGATTAGTAATCCTATTAGAGACTATCTTACGAAGTTCCTAGAAAAGTCTATAGATAAGATATATAAATAGCTTATAGAAATACTATACTTAGGGCTACTACTAATAATTACTCTTTAGTTAAGGTTAAATACTAAGTATAAACTTAATATTAAGGTTATATCTACGAGCGGGTTTTTCGAGGGTTAGAAATATTTTAGAGAGGGGAAGGAAGACGACTAGTTCTATAATAAATATCCTAGATTAGAATAGGTAAAGTCTAATAAAGAGTCTAAGAGAAGTATAATATTCTATAGATAAACTTCCCCTATTATTATATATAAGATACTATATTCTTATAAATCTAGATAGTATATATAAGCCTTTACTTCTTTATTACCTATATCTAGCTAAAGATATAAGTAATACTCCTCTAGTTAAGTATTAGGGCTAACCTACTCTCTTATAAAGTACTAAACTTTAAGTTTAACCCCTTAAGTAAACCTCTATTATAATTACTTACTAGTTACTAGGGATAAGTTTTTATACTATATACGTATTTATCTATAGCGTAATTCGGTATAGTAATATCGGGATTAATTCTCTTAAGCTAAAAGTTATCTAAATACCTACCTATAATATATATCTTTAGACGAATATTATTAACTTAGTCTTTACTTATATCTCCTACTCCTCCTCTTTATTATATTACTCTTAAGTATTTTAGTTAGTACGGTATAGGGATAATAAAGGACTAGAATAGAAAGCGATAGGGACCGTATAGCTAAGTACTAAAGAAATAGATAAGCTAGCTAGCGGGTATTTAACTCTTATTTAAATTACTATATAAATATTAGTATTATACCTAGCTAGATAGGGTTAGTAGTATTACCTCTTTTAAGTAAAAAAATCTAGCTACTATCTTCTTATTACTAAGTTCTTCTATTCTATCTTAATACTACTAATTTAAAACGAGGTCTACTACCGTTCATATATATACCTTTACTAAGGGTAGTAACTCTTTATTAATAGTATTAGAAAACCTTAGCTAGTTTAGAATAATCTTTATCTATAAATCTATACGGGACTACCGTATAATATATCTATCTAATATTAATATAGAATCCTTAACGGATCTAAAGATAAAGTAGATAGTACCGACTTTAAAATAGATAGTCTAGCTAGGGCTAAGTACGACGTATCTTAACCTATCTATAGAATAATCGGTTAGATTAGTACTCTAGTTATATATTTCTTCTTCGATTAGATAAGAGATCTATCTAAAGCTAACTTACCTCTATTATACTATAAGCTACGTAACCTTTCTATAACTATCTTAATATAATAATATTTAGGTACCGTCTTAGGTAAGTAGAATCTAATCTTTAATATTCTTCTACTAGTTTTACTCTATAACTAATATAGTATACCATTTACTAAAGTTACTATCTAAGACCGTATCTCGTACTCGGCCGAGTAGCTAATAGTCCTCGCTAGTAAGAAAATATAGAAGTATTAAGTATAGAAGTAGACTATATAATTCTAGAATATTAAAAGGGTCTTTACTAACTTTATTCTTTAGAAATATATCCTAAACCTCGCTAAGCTATATTCTTTTATACGATACTTCGTTTATACTAAGTAACGACTTTTATATAGAAACTAGCCTATTAAGATTCCTAAGCCGTCGGAAAAGCTATTATATAGGTCGGTCTTTATATTTATCCTATTTAAACTACTATTAATTCTTAGTAATAATAGGCCCGTAGAGAACGGTATTATAGTTAAGTCGTATCTCTATCTCTTTACTAGTAAGATAGTATACCTTAATTTCGGTATTATTCCCTATTATAACTAGTTATCTAGCCCGGTATAGTAGGGTATATATACTTTTATTATTTAACTATCTCTAGGTCTTTAGAGACCCCTATATAGATTTTAGTTAGAATAATATATACTTTTAAAAGATAGTATTATCTATTAAATTATATATAGGATATTTATTATAGAGATAGATAAGACTTCCTTATAAGAAAGTAGTACTCGGGTCTATAATAGCTTAACTAGATGGTTAACCCTATTTAGAGAGTAATAGCCGACGCCGTTTAAGGGGTAGATTTATAAATATTAAAGCGGGCCTAACCGTCTAAGTATTACTTAGCGACGGGCGGTCTAATATACGTAATATAGTCTAGCTTATATACTTCTTAAGATATTTCTTATAAACCTAGTTTTAGTACTCTTTATACTTACTAGCTATTATAATATCTTCTATAGTAGTCTCTATAGTAGAGAGAAATTTCGAAGAGTAGATATAGGTATTATTACCCGATAAGTTAGTACCTTAGTCTCTTTTATTTCGTTTAATAGAAAGTTTTAGTCTACTTACCTTAGATCCCTATATCGGAGTTTCCCTATAGAATAAAGTTAAATAAATTCTACTTAATTTCCGTTTTATACGTAGCTCCTTAGACGGTATAATATTATTAGTAGACGACGTTATACTTAACGAAGAGAATAGTAAGGAAGAGATAGTCCTATTAGGGGTTATACTTTTAGGCGAAGCGGATAAGAATAAGTCGCTAACTAAACTAGTAGATAGACTAGTAGCTACTATACCGTTATCTATAGAAGAGCTAAGTACTTTAGAATAGACTATTAAGGGCTATATACCTACTATCGATTCGGGCGAAGTAGATAATAAGGATAAGTCGCTAACTAAACTAGTAGATAGACTAGTAGCTATTACCGGCTTAGATAGATATATAACTTTTATAGAAATAATAAGTCCGTATTAGTTATATATATAGTCTTCTAATAAGTTAAAGATTAGCTAGAATAAGAAGGTATATCTATTTCTACCCGACTTTTTAAAATCGTACTTATCTTACTATAAGCCTAGATTTTTAAGGTTAGTCTAAGTAATAGGGTTAATTAATAACTTTAAAGGGTCCCTATTAATAACCCTAGATAGTAGAAGTTAGTTTAACTTTATTATAGCTACTTCCTAGCTAGGATTATATATTACGGCGGTACTAAGTAACTTATAATACCTCTACCTAGTAGAAGTCTACTTATAGTATCGGAGCTTCTCTATACCCTAGAATCCGCTAGCCTTAGTAAGAGGAGGAAGGTATTACTTTATCTACTTTACGCTAGACTTAGCTATACTAATAAAATACTCCTATTACTTTGTCTTATTACTCGATTAATAGTTCTTTATCTTTCTATATTATAAGTATTCTTATACTATAATATCCTTAATACGTATAAATAGCTACTCGAGATCTTTCTACCGGTCGAGAAGCTCATCCTATTTAACTACGTATACTCGGAACTTATTAGCGTTATTAGCTAATTAAAGGGTAGTACAGAACTCCTATACTTATAGATTATTATAATCGGAAAGAGTATAGCCGTTACTTAAAGTATATTAGCTCTAATATAGACGGAGTTCTAGATTAGCTTACCTTTAAACTAATCCTATAGTATTAGGTATAGTACTATAGATAGTTCTTATAAGATATATCTAAGACTAGAATCGAAGTAAAGTAAAAATACTAGTACGGAGAGTTATATATACTAAGAAAAGAGATTTAATTTTAAACTAGTTTACTTACTTAGACTCTTATATACTTACTTAGCTAAGTATATACGACTCGTATCTAATACGTTACTTTTCCTACTATATACTATAGATTTACCTTTATAATACTTATTTACTAATTTACTACTTTAATACTAGTCTTTATCTCTATACTAGCCCGCCTTCGCTTCTATTATAATTCCCTTCGGTAAAATAACTATCTTATACTACCTAAGTACTATACTATAGGTATAGCGATATATATTTAAAGTAAGTAGTTAGATCCTAGAGGTATCTAAAAAGTCTCGTTAAGTCTATTACTGAGTAGGTTAAGGTTATTAGTCTAAGAACTTATAGAAACGTATACCTCTATAGTAGTTAGAAGATTAAACCGGTATTAATAAAGTATAAATTTACTTATATAGATCGCTATACTAGATAGTAAAGGGAAATTAATAATCCGATATAAGTACTATAATATTACGAGTAAGAAGCTATTAAACTAGAATAGTAGTAGCTATATATTTTTATCTCTTAATATAATTAAGATTAAGGGCTATAGATACCTCTTTCTACCCTTTAAAGACTTTAATTCGAGTCGGCTCTAGTACTATCTCGTATATCTTCTAGTTAGTAAGCTATCTATAGATAATAATAGTATCCGTATAGACTAAAGCCCGGTACTAGATACTACTATTATATTAGTTAACTAAAAGTTAAGTTATTTTAGTACTTATATAGTAAAGTATATATTACCTAATATACGAATAATATATAGATATAGAGCTTATATACTTCTCTAATTATTTATTTATTATCTAAGAGTCGTTACCTAGTAATAAGATCTACTATTAAATATAGTAACTTATCTCTAAGGTAGCCCTTAAATATCTATTAATTCTACTTTATCTTTACCTTTATATCTAGGCTATAATACGAGTATAGCGGGCGTTATATCTACTATTTTACTCTTACTCTCGCTAAGCCCTTTATTACTCGCGATACCGTTTAATAATACTTAGATTCTTCTTTACTTATTTCTCGCCGTATATACCCCTTAATTCGATAGCTCTATAAATCTTTCTAATTCTTCTCTCCTTATAACCGACTATATAGAAACTATTCTCCTTATCTTCGAGCTTTATAAGGATCTAGATTAGGTCTACGTAGATAAAGCTTACCTCTCTTAATAGAACCTTAAGCGCTTATATATTATAACTAAGAGTAAGATTTATATAAGGAAGAAGAGGAAGAGGGTAAACTTACTTAGCTCTATATTAATAGTAACCTTATTAGTTTTAGTAACTACTCTTTTACTAATACTTAGATATACTAACCCTAAATTTTTAGTTTCTAAAAATAATAGGAAGGCTTCTAACTATTCTAAGTAACTAGTACTCTCTCGATATTAGCGTTTAATCTAATCTATTTAATATCTTAGTACTATCGTTATATACTCTAGATATTAATAATAAGAAGTACTTTTAGTCTCTCTATATTTCTAGTATAAGCTAGGATATATATCCTATTCTTAAGCTTTCCCTAATTATAATAATTTTAGAGTAGGTACTTCTCCTTTTCTACTTAATATAGTCTTTAATACTCTTATAGGACTCTAATAAACTATAATAATTAAGTTTACGATAACTATATAGACCTAGACTCTAGCTTAATTCTACGTTATTACTATAGTATATACGGGGCTATAAGCGCTTTTAGATACCTCTCTACCTAACTCTTTAATAAAGTAGACCTAAGATAGCTACGTAATATTTATCTAAATATATCTAATACTTAAGAATAGGGCTTTTTTCTATAGTTAAAAGTATTATTTTATTTATAAGATAGTCTCATTATAGTCTTAAGCTTCGAATATAAATATAAAATTCTATACTAGTCGGTATATCTACTCGTCTCTAATATTTACTAGATCCTTAATATCTACTTTAGGGTTAAAAAATCCTCTACTAGTAGAATCGTATTATATAGAGTACGTTACTAGAGTTACTTAGTTAGATACGTAATATATTTATTAATTATTAAATCTATATATAAATAGACTCTATATATACTTAGAGCTAAAGCCTAATAAAATAATTCCTAGGATTCCTAGTTAATAGGCCCCCCGAATTCTTTTACAGGACTCTTAGCTACCTTAAGTAGTATATTCTATTACTATTCCGATAGAGAGTCTAGTATTCTAAAGTAGTTATAGAGATTAAAGTCTATTTTTATATTATTATTATTTTACTTATATAAGGGGGTATACCTTATAGTATAGTAAATTATCGAGATTTTTCTTATTATAGACTTCCTCCGTATTGGCCGGTATAGCTATAATAAATACTATATTAGTAGTATTCTATAAAGCTAAGAATTAAGTATATTAAGGTCCCTATACCGGGTATATAGGGAGGAGGATAAAGCCCCCTTATATATAGGTAAATAGAGAGGAATAGAAGTATATAGGAATATATTCCGGTATAATATATTCTAAGTTATTATATTTTCCTCTATTACCGTTATACCTAGGCCGGGTACTACGTTATTATATAGGGGGAAGGGACGGCCTAGTAGGTATAGGATATCTAGAACTTTACTCCCCCTCGAAGTATATCGAAATAGCTAGTTAATATATTATTAGACGAAGGCTAGTAGCTTAGTAGAGTAGTTAATCTATAAATTAGATAGTATTATAATTAACTTAGTTTTTTACGTCTATATTCTTTAAGTAATTTAATATAATAGATAGTACCCTATTATTAAGCTAGCTTATATACTAGATTAGGTTATATAACTACTACTAGCTACTATATCTTATTCTATTCTATATAAGCTACTCTTATCTAGAGCTTTTATAATTAACGTAGTCTTTACTTCTATTTCTTATAGTAATTTATCCTAAGCCCTTACTATAATATCTATATAAAAGGATATATAGGTATATTTATCTAAAGTACTTTACGTCTTAATACTTAGATTCGCTACTACTTTCTTAGGAGTAGCTAGCTCTCGGATAGCTACGACCTCTTCCGTTTACTATAGTCTATTCTACTAAAAGAAGTATCTAATTCTTATATAGCTACTAGCCTATTTATAAAGAAAGGTAATCTATTAATATTATAAGCTTTTATATTACTTTACTTTAGGAATACTATAAACCTATTAAACGTTTCTATATAGACTTATATCCGAAAGTTTTAGTCTTTCCTAAAATAGGAGGGATTATTAATTAACTTAAGTATTAGCTAATCGTTTACCTAAAATCTAAGAGAGTCTCTTAATAATCTACTAAATAGGGCCTTAAATACTAGATTATTATACTATATTAAGTATAGAATATAGTCTATAATTACGTATTTACTATTATACCTCTCCGGGGCTAAGTCTAATTTAAAGTAGAATAGAGAGGCGACTAAATACTATACTACTTTATTAATACTTACGGATAATAATTAATCCGTTTCTACTTTTAATATTAGCTTAGGTATACTTCTCGTATTATTAAGTCTTAGTTCGGTAGTTTTAAAGTTAATATTAAGACGGTAAATCTTAGGGAGAATTTACGTCGTAAGTCTAATAGTATTATAGACTCGTCTTACCGTCTTATTACATATTTTCTCTAGAACTAGATTATAGATTTATACGAATATTCTATTCTTCCGAATATTATAGTAGTCTTCTATCGATACTTCGTAATTCCTTCGTTCTAGTTAACTAGTACCTAAGGATATAATAAAGTTAAGCTCTTTAAGAAGTAGAAATATTACTAATACCTCTAAGAGTACCTAGAGTAGTAGATTATTTTCGAGAGGCCCTATATCTTAGAATATATTAACTTTATTAATATATTTTAGCGGAAAGAAACTAGGAGGTATAGTTAGCTATATAAGACGAAATAGAGAAGATAAGATATATCTAGACGTAGTAGATATAGAACGTATACTAGTATTTAGTTAATTATTAGCTAGGTAGTAAGTTTAGTAGATCTTATATCTCCTAGAGTAGAACGTTTCTAAAACTATCCTTTAGCTTTATAATAGTATACTCTAGAGGATTATTAAGAGGATACTAAAGTTACCTTTTTAGAACTTATCTTAATTACTATCTTATTGGCTAACCCTATTATAATTAGTAAAAAACCGATATAATAGATAATTACTAACTATAGTAACCGGTAAGCTAATCTTTATCCCTATAGACGTCGTATTAAAGTAGTCTAGAATACTCTTACTTATAACCTAGTCTTTTAGTATAGTATTAATATTTCTAGCTAGATATAGACTATTAGTAAAATATAATAATATAATCTTAACTATACGGGAAATTAGTAGGATTTAAAAAGAAACCCGTCGTTTAAAGATACGTTCTACTATTTCGGAGAACGTTTTAATTAACTCCTCTAGAGGTCGTCCTAGAATAAAGTAATTAATAGTAATAATTATACCTTTATATTATAAGTATTAGTTCTATCTAAGATATATATTAGGAAACTTATCTATACTAACCCTAAAACTTATCGTAATATACTATTAAAGCGGAATTAGACTAAGACGATCTTAAATTAGCTTTATTATTATTAAGGGTATAATACCGTATATATCTCCTCTATTAATATATAAAACTTCTACTCCTATAGTTAGGGGGGGTATTCTTATAGTTATATCGTCTAGTATCTCCTATTTATAGAGGAAGTAATAGCGAACTTTAAAGACCTACGGGTTATCTTTATAGTAATTTCCGAAGACTATAATATAATTTTCGTAAATATAGTACCCGTATAGTAGATAATATTATAGCCTCCTATATAGATAGTATAAATATATATTACTACTCTAGATATAGCGCTATCTCTCTTAGAAGTATATAAGATTACTTCTATAAATTTTAGCTATAGATTTTCTATTATCGCTAATATATTATTAGAAGTAGTAAATAAAGTTATTTTCGACTATATTAATAAAGCCGCTTTATAGGATAATATTATTAGACTACTTAAGGACTATAGTCCGGGCTTTACTTATCTTATAGAAAATATCCCTATAAAGTATATTAAAGACTATCTTAGGTTTAAAAGCTATACTAGGGTTAGAATAGCTAGATTCCTAGTAGGAATAGTACTTACTATATACTTTAGGAGGGTAACTATCTAGAAAGAGAGCTAAAGTAATTATTAAAGCTACGAATTCTATTAGCTAATTAGAGGATATAATATATTTTAGGAAGTTTAAAAGGTACTTATCTAAGTCTAGTACTACTAGGTTATAGATTCTTAATACTCTAAGAAAATCGAATAGTATATAAAGGGACTCCGAAAAATACCTACTTACGTATTTAAAGAAAGTAGTAAAATAGGTTATAGAGAATAGTATTTATATACCTTCTCTACTCTTTTATACTTAATTAGATCTCTCTATAAGATATTCTTTTATACGCTAATACTAGGTATTAATAGATATCGTACTATTTAGGAAAAGGGCGACTATATTAATTACCGAGATCTATTTAAATAGATCTTTTATTATTTCCTTTCTTAGTATATATAGAAAGGCTTTTCTAGTCTCCTTCTTAATTTTTACTCTCGGAGTAATCTTATTAATAACTATTACTATACTTAGGAGTATACTCTTTAGAAGTATCGACGAGTAGCCTCTCTCTAGCTATATAGCTAAGTAATACGCGATTTATCTAAAGCCACCGATATCTATAGAAAAGAAGTAGAAAATATCTATAAAGGGGAATAGTAGATAAGTATATATATTAACTATAATAGTATTTCTAGATCGTTAAAGGGATTATCTTATAGTTTCGTAGTACTTATTAGCTTTTATATTCCTCCCTTTTAAGATATAACTAGGTATATCGCCATCTATAAGAAGTATAGAATAGCTATTAAAGATACTAGAAGGATTAAAATAAAGGTATAGCTTACCTAGGTTTTACTTAATTATAAATCTCTAAACCCTCTTTAATCTAAATAACGTCTAAAGAGTAATTAACTTTTCTATATTACTAATTAGTAGGAATAGACTTAACTATTATATATTAGGTTAAGGTATATAGTTAATAAGCGTCTAAAGCCTATCTAATTCTAGAAGAGCGGCTTTACTACCTTATATAGAAATACTAAGCTAGTAGATATAGTTATAATACTTTATAACTAATAGAACTAATAATTAGTCGGTAGAGTTATCTAGCTTTATATAAGAGTTCTATAGTAGTTAGATATAGACTTAGTTAGGGGTCGAAATAGAATTTTCTTAAATTAGAAATAGTAGTACTTACTATAACTATTTCGGGTAAAACGCGGACTATAATAAGGATCCTTATTAGGGGCTAATTAGGGCTCTACCTAATTAGTATATTTTTTTTTATCTAATCTTAAAATAACGCTTAAATCTCTACTACTATACGGTTTAGAAACTAGTATTTTAAATAAATCGTTACTAGTATACTATATTATATCTTAATATTATAGTAAGTAATTTATATTTACCGTAGCTTATTTAAATAATACCTCTACCTAATAAAGCTAGATTTAAGGAGAACTATATCGACTCTTCTATAATACTTATTTAGCTATTAAGGTAAAATAAAGAAATACGCTTTATATAGTAGGTCTAGATTACGCTATTACTATAAAAGTACGGATCTAGAGTCGTTAATTTATACGAAATATATAAAGTAGACCGAATAAATAGTAAATTTTAAAAAGGTTATTATTAAGATCTATAAATACTATTATACTTATTAGAACCCTAAAGCTTATTTTACTATAACTTATATAATAGAAGGGACCGAGGAGAGACCGTTAAATAGGCGGGTCGAGCTACCTAGTAATATTCTATTTATTCCCTATCTATAGAGGTATAGTATAGGGTAGTTATCCCTAATAAGAGGAGAATCTCTACCTCCTATAAACCGGTATATAAAGTCTATAATATATAATTAGTTTTATATTTATTAGGAGAAATACTATAAGCTTTATTTAATTCTACCCTACCCTACTATAATATACTAATTACTATTAACGTAGTCCCTATAAGGTAGCTATAAACCGTTAGCTATTTCCTATCTAGTAAAATTTATTTATAGATATCGTCTAATATCTATATTTATAGTATCCGTAGATTATTATTTAATATATAATATCTTTCTTTCTATTAATATTACCTTCTTAGTATCGGACTTATATATAGGGATAGGATTAAACTAAATATCGGATTTTAGAATCTAAATATAATAGATAGGTTTAATAGTATTACGTAAAGTATAGATATAAGTCAGGTTATAAAGTTTAATATTCGACTTAATATTTTATATTATTATTTAGACTACCGGTAAGAATACCATTTTTAGTTATAGTAAAATACCTTAAAATTTAACTATAACTAGAAAAGAATAGAGTCTAGTTTATATAATAATATCGATATCTATATATAATATATAAAACTAAAGAGATTTAGCTAGAATATCTAGATTAATATAGCGTTAATATACCTCGACGTAGTTGGTATTACTTCTAAGCTTACCTAAATAATCCTAAAGCTAGTAGACTATATAGATACTTTCTATTCTCGCGTTATTTAGGATTATAAAGTTACTAGTATAGGATAATATAGGATTACTACGGCCGTAGTTACTATTATCGAACGGTATAATATCTAGTACTATAAAGATACTTAGTAAATAATATATTAACCTCTATAAGGTATCTTACGTCTATCTCTTCTACTATCTACTTTCTAGCTCTATACCTCTCTAAATATTATATTATCCTTACTAGAAGCGCTCTTATCTTTAATACCGAACTAGGATATATTACCTATAATACTATTAGTTAATATAGGGGTAGATATATACCTATTTTCTAAGTAGTATATAATAACTTAAGATCTAGGGCTAGCTTTTAACCTAGGGAATCTATTAGCTTAGAACTATAAGCGTTAAAAGGGACCGTAGAAGATCTACTTTAGGGAGTTACTAAGTAGTATATATATATTTCCTTTATCGGGGTCTTAATTTATAATATAAGTAGCTAGTAGATCTATTAGTAGTATAAGGAAGAAGAATAGTATAAGACCTTACTATAATTATAAATAAATCTAAGATCTCTAATAGGTCGACTATTCGTTCCTATTATTTATATATTCTTAACCTTAAGAGAGGGGCCGTTAGTTTATATTAGTACTATATAAAAGTTATATTATCTACCTATAAATAACTAGCTACTATAGTTACTAAGTAAATAAAGTAAAATATAGATATCTAGATAAATAACCTTATATTAGTTTCTTTAAAGTAATAAACTCTAGTTTTAGAGACTATAGTACTCGATCTCTTCTATATATATTTCTTTAAACGTTTCTAGAAATAGGACCGCTAGATAGACTACTTTCGGATATACTATTAGTAAGGTCTAAATTTAGTCTATCCTAAAATTAGAATATTTGGCTTAATAAATATATAATCTTCGAAAAGATATAGTCCTTATCTACTTATCCTAAGTAGTTTATCCTAAGTATTACTATATCGAGTATTACTATACTAAGTAGTACCGAACTACCCCTAATATTATAGGGGTAAATTCGCTTTAGGGAAAGCCTATCCTAGAGTATATAGACTTTTATTATCTTTCTTAAAGAATACTTTCTAAATATAGGTAGCGTTTAATAGGTAAAAACTTAGTAATTAACTATCGCTCTAAGTCCGTTTAGTATTAGGTACTACGACGACGAAGTATATTAAAATAGAATAAATAGTATATATTCGCTCTAAAATTAGATTAAGTATAGCGCGCTTAATAAGACTAACCTAACTACGTCTAATTATATACGAGGCCGCGTACCTACCTTCTATTTAAACTAACTACTAAAATTTTCTAATTTAATTCTAATAGTATATAAAGTAGTTACCTATATATCTACGTTACTATAGTTAAGGTAGTAAAGAAGATAATATTATTCTACTATAGCGATTATTCTATTACGCGTAAATAGACGTTAGTATATCTTATTAGATAGACGGAGTAGTAAGAGATAAATAGAGACTAGGTAAGAGTATTAAATCTTTTACTACTTAGACGGATAATTTATTAATATTAAAAGGGGTACTAAAGGATAAGTTATAATTAGTTTACTATAATCTAGTAAAGAGCTCTAGAGCGTAGTACGTAAAATAGTATTATCCTAAATCTAAAATATTATCTACGTAGTTCTTCTAGACTTTTTTTAATATAAGTTTCTTAAAATATCCCTCTTATAAGTATAGGTAAACTTAGAGTAGATAGCTCTAAAAAGAAAGAAACTTTTCTTTTTATACCGTTCTTTACTACGGTTTAACCTAATATCGTATTTAATAGTAATTACTTAGATTCGTTAACTCTTCTAGTTCTTTTAGTTCTCCTCCTTTTAATTATATATATAGTCGTTAAACTAGATTATATATCTATTTTCTTTATATCTTTAGATAATTAGTTTACGGACTTAGAATATAATTACTATTTACTAGCTTTAGAGAACGTATATAATTAGCTAGGAATACTTATAACCTATAAGATTCTCTATAAGAATTTCTCTAAAGTTATATAGGAATAGCTACTCTCTTTCCTTTAAAAACCTATAATTAATATAACGTCGACGTCTAGCTCTCTATACTAGTAGACCTTATTCTCTAATTCGCGTAATCTTTTCTTTAGCTATTTATTTCGGTCTCTAGTTAACTATTCTATTATAGCTATAGGGCTATAGGATATCGTATAGATTCTATTAAGTCTATAGAACTACTACTATATATTAAACCGTAATCGTATTTCTAAAAAAAGAAGAGATATTTTAGAAGTAGACTACTTCTAACCCCTAGTACGGCTTAATAGGGATTCTAATCCTTTTATAATCGCTCTATATTTATTCTATATTTTTAATATAGATAACAAAAGTATATCTAATATTAGTATAGTAATATATAACTAATTATTACTCTCTATATAGTTTTTATACGCCGTATAGATATATTAGATAAGTAGTATAGCTATTAATATTAAATTTAAACGCCGCTAGAGAATAGTACTAGAACTAGTACCCCGCCGAACTAATTCTTAGAATAGTATAGAATAGTACTAGGTTTTCGGTTATACTTTACTTATAAAAGCTATTAGTAGGCTATAACTCTAATTATTTTATATTCCCTCTCTATAAGAAGTATAGTTATCTATTATATAGTTTATTATCTTACTTATTCTATCTATTTCTTAAGTTATTCTTAGTTAGATAATAGTCGAAAAGTATAATTACGCTATAGATAGACTACTAACTATTATAATTAATACCGGCTAAGGGCCTAATAGTCCTATTATCGAGTTTTTTCTACTACTCTTTACTAATTACTCTAATATAGAGAGTAGAAAGCTAGCTTAGCTATTATTAGGAAAGTATATTATATACGATACTTATTAAGCTAATAATTATTAGGGTCTATTCTAGGAGGTAATTTAGGTAATATACCTACTACGGCTAGCTCTTTAATTATATCGGGAATAGCCGATTATAATAACTTTATAGAGACTAAGATTACTCTATACCTTATATAGTTCTTCCTACTTAAATTAACTTATTACGTAGTTACTTTATCTAGTAGAGTAATAAAGTAATTCGACGGTACTACGGAAACGATAATAAGTAGAGACGGAGTAGTTATACCTATTAATAATATATTCTATAGTTAATAAGTATATAATATTTATTATTCCGTTACTACTCCTATAGAGGTAGTATTATATAGTACTAGGAGATTATAAAGTCGTTTTTTTAGAAGTATCTACTAGTTATTTAAAGTATAGGGGTATTATTATTAATATTATAGGGTAGTATACGATAGCGAAATTAAGATATTATTATAAGTTCTTAGTATAACCGAGTATAGGAATTATCGTAAGTTAGTACCTATAATTAATTAAATAAGTAGAAGACTCGAGTAATTTATATATAAAGGGTTTAGTAATTAGAGGTCTAATATATATATTAGATAGGGCGTATATTAGATAGTAGATTATATTACTATTTTTCCGTAAAATTTCTTCTTATAGTAATACTAGTAGATAATAATACTACGACCTCGTCTAACTCTTTTTAGCTTAAATAAACCCTATTAATACGTCGATTCTTAGGACGTCTAAGTTAACGTAACGATATATAGTTAAGGGATACTTTTAAATAGTCGTCTTATATATTAATAGATAGTACGTTAATATATTTAATAATATCTTAGATACTTATTCCTCTAATAACTTCTATATTATACCTAAGCCTAGTACTATACTTCTAAAATAGGTTTTAGATAAAATACTCGTAGACGTAGAGGAATAGTACTAGTACCGGAGCTAATCTAATAATTTATAAGTCTACTTACTAATTAATCTTAATCTTATAACCCCCTTTAATCGATATAACTAGTATTATAATCTATTTCTTAATACTAACTAATTTTATATTCTCTTCTTTAGAAAGCTTAATAGTATAAAATCTCTAAAGAAGTCGTATAACCGTATATCTAGCCTCTATAAGTACGAAATCTACTAATAGTACGTAATTAGTTTAACCTATATAACTAGAACTAGAAGAATATTTATATCTAAGATAATTCCGTAGACTATTATAGAAGGGAAGATAGCTCTATTTAAGATTTATTAGATTATACTATAGAGGTATATTCTTATCCTATCTTTTTCTAAATAAAATAGCTTAGTATCTATTCTGTAAAGATTAGACCGTCTATATATAGAATATATACTAAAGGCTATAGTACTCCCTTTAAGAATAAGAATAGGAGACCCCCGATCTAGTCTACTATCTATAGAAAGTATAGTAGTCCTTAATATTATACGAGTATTAATAGGAACGGATAAATAAAGTCGTAAGACTAGATAAGTAAGAAGTAGTATTTAAGAAGTAGTTTAAGAGATATACTTTCTTTAAGTATATTTTATAAATATAGTAGTTATCTAAGGTTATCTCGGCTTAGGTCTAAATTAATACTATATATTAAGGTAATTTCTAAGTATAATTTCTCTATAACTTATAGATAATAGATAAGTAAGAAACTACTATATTAGAAAGGTATTACTATATAAGGTAATAACTTATAATATCTAGGAGAGAAGGTAGACTATAGTATCTCTCCCTATAGCTATAAGGTTAATAATTTAGCCTTAAAGTATAATTTAATCCGATATTCTTTATATAATTATATTAAGGAAAACGTATTATCTTCGGCCCGACGAAAGATTATATCTAATAATTTAGTCTATAAACTTATAGACGTCTTAGTAAGTCTATTAAAATTCTCTACTATTTATAAGCTAGTAAAGATAAAGAAGTTAAAATTACTTTATAATCTATTATTAAGTAGTATTAAAGATAGTTATAAATATATACTCTCCGGTAGCTTTAGAGACGATTAGACTCCTTACTAACTTATTAAAAAGAAAGACTATAGTTATATTAAGAGTAAGATAGAAAAATAAAGACTAGAAATCGATTATACTATTACTTTCTTAAATAAGCTAAATTAGATTATCTATAGTAGTTCGAAAAACCTTAAGGTTTTTATACTACTTATACTATAGCTATAGCCGTAGTATATCTTAGAAGTATTTCTAGTTAAGACCCTCTTATATAAAGATACTATCGTTAAATATAATAGCTCGGCGTAACCCTATACTAAAATCTAGCTAGAATTTAGCTTTTAAAAAGAGTTAATTATAGGTAATCTAGTCCTACCTTTAAAATTAGTAGAGAAAATAGCCTCGAGATTAGCTAGCTCTATTATACTATATACTTTCGTTCTAAGAAATCTTTACTCTAAAGTACTTTCTATCTAGTAGAAATAGAATAAGAATAGTTTTATTAATCATAATTTAGTATTTACCTAAAAGATCTATTCGAGGCGATTAGCTCTAAATAGCCTTTAATTAGGTAGTCTTAGAGTTAGAAGGTAGCTATATCTCTAACTAATAGCTTAATCTACCTATATAGATTTAGTAATATAATTAGAATTATATAATAGGCTTACTACTCGTTACCATCGACTATATAAATACCAAAGTAAAACCCTAATAATCTAAATAAGTATTACTAAAGGGAGAACTACTAGTACTATTTTTCTAAGACGATTATTAGCCCCGGGCTCTATAGCTAACTACGGTTTAATATCGACTTCTATAGATATAGACTAGAAGAACTTAATAGTAACCCCTCGGCCGATACTAGCCTCTAAAGTATAGCTTAATACTTACTAAGAATATATTTATATAACTTACGTAAAGTACTATAAATAAATTATTAAACTAGAATACTAGTTCTATATTTATACTACTTACTAATAGCTTATACTACTTACTAATAGCTTACGCTAGGCGCTAATAGCTTATACTAGGTACTAATAGCTTACGCTAGACGCTAATAGCTTATACTAGATACTAATAGCTTACGCTAGATAACTCTACCTTAAACTAATACTTAGCTTAATAGAGAGTATTAATTAAGGGTTAACTAGAAGTTAGCTATATACGAAATATATAAATATAAGTACTTTTATTATCTAAGTAATATTAGGAACTAAAAGCTTCTTAAGCCGGCTACTAAAATAGTATTAAAAAAATTCTAAGAAAAGGTTTACTTAATTAAGTATTTTTACTTTAGTCTTTTTATAAGGGGCTTATAATTAAAAACGGGCCCTAACTTTAAACTTTAGAAGATTTATTATTAATCTAAGTCGATTCCTACTACTTATTTAACTTTTATTCCTCTTTAATCTTCTTATAGAGCTCTTAGAAGTTTATAAGTACCTATTAAAGGGATTTAATAACTCGACCTACTTCTACTATAATATATATCCTCGCTTAATAGCTTATATAATATATAGCCCGTTCTTTATTAAGCTTATATTTTAAACCCTTAAGCTCCGATATCCTCTATTTAATTAGCTACTTAAGGTTTAGTACTAGTATCTTCTTTAACCCTTTTAAATTTATATCGTCTATTAGTATAGCCGGTCTATTTTTATAGGTAGCTCCCGCGTTAATAGTATTACTTAAGGAAGGCCCGTAAGAAGGGGTTATTAAAGGGATTTTTATTCTCTTATATCTAAGTATACTATTAATATTCCGTTATTTATATCTCTAAAGATCGTCGTTATATTTATATCCTACGTATTAGTTTCGATTAGACTATTTTAGGGTCTATATCTAAAGTAGAAATAGGTAGAAATCTTAAATAGAACCTTTTAGATTTAGGTTAGAATTACGGCGTAGTCCGGTACTATATATCTCTAAAAATATCGTAGACTAGTAACCCTTTCTAATCTTCTATATATTACGACGTAGTCTAGTACTATTATATACGAAGGAGTAATTATTTACTAAGTAGGGTATACTATAATCTTTAGTATAAATAAGGGGTTAGGATTATAGGAACGAACTAGCTAACTAAGGATAATACTAATAGTTACCGCTTAACTATATACGGAAGGTAGGGCTAAGTACCCTTTCTAGTAGATCGGCTATAAAGCTATATTCGCTAGCTACTATAATATATACTATTTTATAAAATATAAAAAGTAAAATAAATATAAAAGTATAATTCTATAGCCTAAAAAGTAAAAGCCTATATACTATCTATCTAACCTATTTTCTCTTACAGGCCTTAGTAGGCGCGCTATATTACTTTAAGACTTTATTACTTTTATTATCCTTACTATCTCTCTTTCTCTTACTAATACTTATAGACTCTTTAGTAGGTAATAATTCTATCTCTTAAGACTCTACTACGTAATTTATCTTCTTAAGTTTATTAAGCTTTTACTTAGAGTCGAGGATAAAATTAGTAGTATTTATTAATATATTTTATATATTAGTCTTTTTCTTCTCTAGCTCTATAATTCTAGCTTTAAGCTACTCTATCTTTATTTCTACTTTACCGATCTTAGGCTCCCGCGAAGTCTAGTTAGCGAGGCGTCGTTCGTACTCCTAGACTACCGATTATTAGATAAGGATAATTATCTACGCGTTATCTAACTCCTTCTATAGGGACCGGTACTTACTAGCTATATTAACTAGGTTATTAAGGGCTTTCTTATACTAGGTATTAAGCGTTTAATATACTTAGGAGAATTAAATATAGTATTATTTTTTATTATAATATATATACTTGTACGCCGTATATTTTCTCTATAGAGAGGTAACTATACGTCGAGTCTTATAGAGGTCCCTATAATAGATTTCTATAATTCTACCGATATTATAGAGTCTTTAATCGACGGAGGCTAATTAGTAGTCTATAGAGGCTTAGCCGTCGTTACGAGATCTAGGGTATTCTTCTTTCCCGTTAATATAAATCTAAAATAAGTTAGAATAGGAAATCTTATAACGGAGCTCTTATAATATAGCGTCTTACTACTTAATACTTTAAATAGTCGATTAAGAGGCTATAGTTTTAAGAAATTACTTATTAACTAGTAGTAAGAAATCTTTAGATTATTAGTAAAGGTTAAAGGAATAAATTACCGTTAAATAGTCTTTAGTAGCTCTAATCTCGGGGTAGTACTTCTCTAGATATTCCTATTTATAAAAGTATCTTCCCCTTAAGTTTCCTCTTAAATAAGTTCTATTCTATCCGGATATAAGGTATCTAATACTACCCTATAGAACGTCTAAGGCGTTATCCTAGCTAAGTCTTACCTCTATTTATATAGAATATATAGTAGGAGGTTAATATAGGTCCTATATATACGACTTACCGCCTAGTTTATAATTATCGAACTCCTTATCTAAATCTATACCTTATTATAATATAGAGCTAGGGTATTTTCTAAATCCGTACGTTATTAAACCTTCTAATTATATAATATAGAGATTAGTTACCCTTTTACTACCTAAGGGAGAGCTTATTTCTAAACTACGCGGCCTAGATTTAATCCTAGAAAATAACCTAGTTCGGGACCTTACTCTAGTATTACCTTAAACTATATTATCGGCTATAGGGTCTAATCGAGGGGTCTCTATAAAATAATTATAAAATTTACTAATATATATCTATTATATCTATTATTTAAGGACTTTACCTTTAGAGTTATATTACTAAAAAGCTTCGTTAAGATAAGAATTATCTACGTAAATCTATTATATATAAAAACCTACGCGAGAAGCTTTAGCCTATTATAATAAAGGCCGAGGATATATTATTAAAAAGCGAAGAAGAACTTAATTAGGTAACGGATAAGGTATACGCCTAGCCTAAAATAGAATAAAAAGAAGGGATAGGATTATTTATAGAGAGGACTTTAATAAGTTTAAAGGCCGAAAGATTAGTAAATCTAATACTAGATAATAATAGAGAGGAGTAGGGGCGTTTTATTTAGACTATAGAAATAATATATATTAGTAAGAAGTAGGGGCTTAGTAGTAAGAAATAAAATCTAAAATACGAGTAAGGAAACTACTATAGCTTAAATTCGGTAACTATCTAGCTATACTATAAGCCTATCTTCGAGACGTAATAGTAATTTATCTTATCGTAGTATAGTAAAGGTTATTCTTTATACTAAAACCCGGTATATATAAGCGCGTAGTACTTATTAATTCTTTTTATATCCCTATACTATCTAAGTTATTACTTAAAGACTACTAATCTATAATATATTAGCTCTATAATAAATAGTATTAATACTAACTATATTATTTAAGAACCCGTAGTAGATCTTATAACCGAATACCCTCTAAGATATAGATTAGTTACCTTAAATATATATTATATCTTTAGAAAATTATCTATCTTATAAAATAGACGATATACTCTAATAGCTTCTCGTCGACTAGAATTTATAGTTACTATTCGATCTTATATACGATTCGATCTATATACTAAACCCTAGTTAGCTATAAGAAGATAACCTACTTAGTTATTTAATAATACTAGATAATCCGTTATAGACGTAAATAACCGTAACCTACGTAAATATACCTATTAGATTAGTTAATAAGATATAGTTAATCGCTAAGGAGTAGTATTCTATAACTAAGCCTACGATAGAAGTATAATATACGGAAGAGTAGTTAAATAGTAATAGCTAAGATCTAACGCGTTAAGCTCTAGCTAGTAGGTTAGAGAAGTTAAAAGAGCGAATCGGTTTAATTAAAGAATAAACGAGGTAATATTATTCTATTAGCTAATTTCTTATTTATTTCTAACGGCGGAGTAGATATTTTACTAATATTTAGGCCTATATTAAGGAATTTTAAGAATAGACTATAGAGTTTAAGTAAATAGCGGAGACCCTCGTAATAGAGCTAAATAACTCTAAGGCTAAAAACCTATAAATTTACTTATATTTCTTTAATATTTACTCCGGTACCTAGTATTAGTAGAATAGTTAACTCCTAAAAGCTAATAAATTAGATAGAATATACTATATATATTATATCTATCTTCTAGAACTATATCTATACTATCTAGATTCCCCTTCTTTAAATATAAGCTATACTTATTCTATAGCCCTTTCCTCTTTTAGGTATTTATTTAATACCTTCTATAGTACTAGTACCCCTTTATAGACTCTTTCTAGGATATCTAGCGTTAGATACGAATATTTATAGTAGCGTAAGATATACTACTATAAGGAGTAATTCTCCTCTATAAGCTTTTTAAGAGTCTTAAGATAATCTCTTCTCTAGAACTCCTCTACCCGCTATATTAGAGTATTAATAGAAAATTCTTCTAAGTTTTTAGAATAACCGGGTACTTTTTATAATCTAAAATTAGATCTAACTTCTATATTTTAATTATATAATAAGATGGTATAGACTTCTAGTAATAGTAAAGGTAATATATAGTTTAATTTAATATAGAAATTCTTACTCTTAAGTAGATATATAGAGGTTATAGTTTAGAGCCCTTTACTACTTTTACCCTAGTTCTATTCTCTTTCTCCCGGAAGTAGTTTAGGATTTACTATACTTAAATTCTAAAAGTAGGATTACTTTAGTCTCTACTACTATTTATAGAATAATATCGCTATATATCTTTCTCTTAGCTCTATATAAAAATTTCTCTAAGACTTTATTCTTATCTTTAACTTAAGACCCCTATCTAAAGTATTCGTTTAAACGATTGGTACGTAAAGATATACTATATTTTTATCTTTTTCTTAATATAGCTAAAGAGGTCTAGTATTAGAAATCCTTCTAAGGAAAGCCTAGGGAAATCTTATTTAGAAGCTACTAAGGAAAGGGTAATAGTAGTTAGAATTTTTAAGCTAGCCGATTTCGGCCGAGTTACCTTTAGAAGGTTAGTAGCTCTCTTACCGGAGATAGTAGTAATAGATAATTTAGAGAGTAGTTTCTAGGAAGGATAATAAATATAATTACTAGGAATTTATATACTATTAAATAAGGGGCTTCTAGTTATTATCTTTCCTATTTTTTTCTTATTTATATAATAATATAGTATTCTTTTCGATTATAAAGGTAATAGGATTAATCGTATATCGTATTATAACTCTAAATAGATTCTTAGTACCGGTATATCTATCTTAAACGCTCTAATTAATATTCTTTCTACTAAATTTCTTTAAAAAGACGGCTATATTTTAAAAATTATAGTATAGATATATTACGATATAAACGAGCTAGATTTAAAATTTCTAAATACTATACTTATCTATAGACCGCTACGCTAAAGAGACGATTAAGCTATAAGACTATTTTTCCTTAATAAGATATATATTTTACTTTACTTTTCTTTCTTATTCCTATAAATAGCTATAAAGCTACCTATAGATAGTATATTATAAGAAACTAAATAATTTAGTATAGTATATACTAATAACTAGATAATATTAGAGAAGATAAGTAGTTTGGTATATATATTATAGAACTATTTATTAAACGTCCTAAGCTAAACTTATATAGATTTTTTACCTCCTAAAAATAAGTAGTCCTAAAATAGGTCCCCTCTAGAAATAAGTAGTCCTAAAAATAAGTTCCCTCTAGAAATTAGTAGTCCTAAAATAAGTCCCCTCTAGAAATATAACTTCTAACTAGCTAAAGATACGGTCCGTTACTCGTAAAAGGCTTAGGCCCGTCTTAAGTATTTTTATCTATTCTCTATTAATACTTTATATTTTATTAAATAAATAATATATAGTAGCTTTCGGAATTTCCCTACTACTTTAATCTATAGTTAACAACTATATATTTAGTAATATTAAACGGACTTAGTATATAATATAAACTATATCTAATAAATAGCTATATCTTAGTAAGATATAAATAAATAGACCTAGTACGACGACTACCCCCTATAATAATAAATATTAAAAGTATTAAATAATAGACCCTATAGAGATATAGCTACCTAAGCTATAAAGCCCTAAAAGGGTAGAGAATAGCGCTTCTAGATATTTATCCTTAGAGATATTATAGCCTCCTATACTATATAGATTTAAATACTCTTCTTACTTAATAAAGCCTAGTTATAGTAAATATTATCCTTCTAGACTTACGTAGGCGTCTAATATCTTAGTTCTATCTTTAAATATATAAGTAGTTCTACTAAGTTTATATATTTAGTCTATAGGTAACTTCGAGTCTATAGTATCTTTTACGTAATCTAAGAGGAAAGTCTAAAGACCTAATTCTACTAAAGGCTATTAAAAGATTAGTATAGCTATATTAATATACTAGTAGTACTAGATTCTTACTATATAGTCGTCGTAACGTAAGAAAGAGTAGGCCTAGCTTAGTACTACTAGTACTAAGATAATAGAGGTAAAAGTAAAGAGAATTACGGATTTTATAGTATAAGGGGTATAGTAGAATAGATAATATATATAAAACGGTTTTATAGTAGTAGTTAGTTTTAGTATAGGTATTAATAGAGGTTCTTATATACTTTTAGCTTTTATAATACTATTATAGTACTAACCTATTAATATCTAAAAGTAGAAATACTAGCTAATACTACTACTTCGCCGGTATAAAGGTTCTAAGTAACTATAGGTATTAGCTAAGAATAGAATAAGGCTTAAAATATATCGCGAATCTATATATAGTATACTAGAAATAGATTCCTTATAGTCCTAAATATAGTATCCTAACTAAGCTATCCGGTATAGTATAGCTAGACGTCTACTATACTAAATAGATTATCCTTAATTTTTCTAAATCTAGAGAGGTCTATCGGATCTACGAACGTATATAAGTCTAAAGATCGAAAGAAGTAGTATAGAGAGCGTAATATAGCTAGTTAAATAGGCTTAGAAAAGCTCGAAGGTAGATAATATATAGATACGTAGAATCCCTAGCTTTTTTTTTTTTTTTTTTTTTTTTTTTTTTTTTTTAAATAATTATTTTGGGGGGCTATATAAACCCAATGAGAGGAGATTTAAAAAAATGTTTTATATTACAATGTC